>CAWUHX010000153.1:0-301329 GCA_963922205.1 Romanomermis culicivorax | reverse complement strand
ATCTGCTCAATACCTTTCGAATTTCAAGTTTCAAAGACTTCGCCAGAAGCCTTATATACGTTTCTCTATGAAACTTAAAGCTTGCATCTGCTGCAAACTTTCTGATCTGACACCTCCATGGCTAAAGATTCCATTCTGAAACACTGACCCCTCCGTGGCTGAAGACTCCGGTCATCAGAATAAAGACTTTGGTCCTACCGCTCAAAATTCAGCCTTGGCGATACATTCTGTCGAAAAAAAATTTGTTCCATATACGAAAAAGTGCCCCCATTGTTTCAAAAGTATCTGATCGCTGCTGAACTTGAATGAAAAGGTCTGCTAAAGAAAGAAATATTCTATGCATCTAAAGAAAAAACTGCTCATTCCTGAAGAGAGAAAATTCGAATCGCTTGAGGCGATTTGCATCAAAGGGGGAGGGGAGGAGTGTAAATAGGGTGCCCATTGACTACAGTAGGCTCTTCAGCTTTTCAAAGTGATTCACAAGAATGCATCCTTCTGGAGCTCAAAGTTGTTCAAAGTTGTCCGAAGGTTCACAACATTGAGGATTAGACTCCCAGCAAGTTTGTGATAAAGTTAGTTGTTGTTTTGTTTGTCTTAGTGAGCAGTCAGTTTTGTGAGAGGCTCTGAGCATGGCTAGTAAATCGAAAACCTAATGTGTGATCTAGGTTGAGTCAAACTATTTGAAAAATAGATTGAGCATTTGGGTTCAGTTCAACTCCTAGAAGGGCAAGTTAGTGCAGTCCAAGTTTCGGCTCCAAAAACCTTAAACGACCTGAGCATACCTGTAAGACCTCTGACCAGTTGTAGGGGGGGGGGTAGGAAGAAGTCGAAATTTTTCCCAAAAAAGGCCAAAAAACATACACTTTTTTGAAAATTTTTTCAATTTTTTCCAAACTGGGGGGGGGGGGTTGGGGCAGAAATGATTTTGGGTACAGGGTTGGCCGAGTTGGGGGGGGGGATCCCCCCAAACCCCCTCAAGTACAGGTATGGACCTGAGCGAAGTTCCTTGGATAAATTGACATAGCACTCTCTACAAGCCGTTCAATCTCCTGCTTACGATTATCATTGCGTGAAATTCGTCAACACTCTGATTGTTCTGTTTACAGTGTTCCGCACGCTTTTCTATGTTCCGTAAGTCTCTCTTATTAGAACACGCGCGATAAATCGTCATCGTCTTATTTTTTCCTATGCGACAATTTCAGTTGAATGTTCCTTTGAGCTGTCAGATAGTTAGCAACAAATTAGTGCAAGTAAATGGGCAGGAACCAATCAAATCAACTCTAACGCTAAAGGTATAGGACAAATCGTGAATAATATAAGACCACCCCTCAACCAATCATATGATCCTGCCCATTTTGGCGGGAATGATCCACCCCAACGGAAAAATTTTTTTTTCCAGGAAAAAACTTTGTTTACTGTAGTTTTGAAAAACTTGCTCGCGAGCTTTGAAAACAGAACTCACGAAGGTCAGAAATTTATCGAGCGCCATTTGAACGGCATGTTCGTTTTCAAAATTTCTCTCCGCTTTTTTCAAGAAGTAGGATCAAATTTTCCAAACGCGGTATTAGTTTTTTCAAAAGCGACAGGATCATTTGGAAAAAATGAGGCAGAAATTTTTAGAAAAAAATGCTCGCGGAGTTGAAAAACCTACTCACATACCTGTACTTGTGGGGGGGGGGTGGGGGGGACCCCCCCCCAACTTGGCCAACCCTGTACCCAAAATCATTTACCCCCCAACCTCACCCCCCAGTTGGGAAAAAATTAAAAAAATTTGGCAAAAAGTGTATGTTTTTTGGCCTTTTTTTGGGAAAAATTTCGACTTTTTTCTACCCCCCCCCCAACTGGTCGGAGGTCTTACAGGCATGCCTACTCACGATGTTAGTCAAAATTACTGTAGTTGGGTGTGTTCCGTCAGTTCTTTCAAACGCGATCACTTCTTTCAAATTCTTGCCATTTTTTCAAATGATCCCCTACCTGTAAGATCTCCGACCAGTTGGGGGGGGGGGGGGGGGGTAAATCCGAAATTTTTTTGGGGGAGGGGGGGGGTAGGAAAAAGTCGAAATTTTTCCCAAAAAAGGCCAAAAAACATAGACTTTTTTGAACATTTTTTTAATTTTTTCCAAACTGGGGGGGGGAGGAAAAATGATTTTGGGTACAGTTGGGGGGGGGGTAACCCCAAGTACAGGTATGATCCCCGTGTCTTTCCGTTCATGACAGATCTCCCTCCGCAATGCTCAGTAAATTTTCGCGGCTGTTTCCATCGGATGAAATACAGTAAACTTCAGAAAGACATATCGTACAATATGAAATTGAACGCGTTTCTGTCACAATCAGATTTAATCACTTTCGTCGAAGTGATGTATTTTCCCGAAAAGGCTATATGCTGACTTCTATTTATTGATGAAATTCACAACGTGCTGCAAGAAATCTTTAGGTTTCTCAAAATGCAACCAGTGACCGCACTGGGGTATAACTTCGATGACCGCTTTCAAAAATTTTCTTTGAAGATACCAGTCGTCTTCGGCACCTCTAAAAGAAATAAATGAACATCAATGTAAATTTTGCATAATTTATAACGACGAACATGCCTGTAGTAGGGGAAAGCCTCATCTACAAAAAGTTGTTGTTTTGGCAGTTAACCACGACTCTCACCAAAAACTATGTCGACGGTTCCAGGCCGCCAGAAATCGACGAAAAAAAAGTTTTTGGTCGAAAGTGACTTTATTGAACCAAAATCCGTCAAGGAGCACAAATTTTCTGACGCTAAGAACTGAAATAATGCCCAGTATCACTTATAAAGGAAAAATTAATTGATCACGAGCATGTTTTGTCAATTTTCTGCTCGAAAACGTATTTTAAGGCCCTCAATGACCCGTTACATCCAACTAGTCAAAAGTCTCAAAGATATGACGATGAATTTGGGTGTACTGCTAAACGGCAAAACTCGTAAGCATGCATGCCCAGCTTGGAGATTTCGCTGAGGGTCGGCCAGGGTGAGTGTAGAATCCGATTTTACCAAGATGATGAAAGAAAGGACTTCTATCGCAAAATCAGCATGTTCTTTACCCTAGATTAGATATGTGAATCTTGTTGGATCATCCTTTTTTAAAGCTCTTATATTATTTAATTGGAATTGTTGCAAGGCGGATGTTAGGTTATATGTGTATAAGAGATT
The DNA here is from genome assembly GCA_963922205.1 of Romanomermis culicivorax. NCBI lineage: Eukaryota > Metazoa > Nematoda > Enoplea > Mermithida > Mermithidae > Romanomermis > Romanomermis culicivorax. Next base: position 298,154 of record CAWUHX010000153.1, on the reverse strand, counting down.
ACTGTATCGGTATACGGTATTGTAATAACCAGGGCCGTGCACAAGGGGAGGCGGGGGGCGGCCGCCCCCCCCCCCCATTGAGGCAGTAACTCTAAACCGAAAAGATGCGTTTTGGTGGACTTTAAAAGGTCAAAATTTCAAAATTTTCCGGCGCTTCGCGCCGGTAATTATGATTATATTCTATCAGGCGCGGCCGTTAGCATATCTACTTCGACTTACTAATTAATGCTCAACAGTTTCTATCAATCAAGTTAGCTCGTTTCATTTTCTAATCGTTTACAGTGAATTATGTCGCCGAAAATAGAGATTTTTCATCAAGTCTCTCAATTTTTTCTCTCGATGATTGAAATTTTTTAAACGTTTGCAATCTGAACTTTTGCGATTATTGAAGGTGGAAATTGAAAACATTACTCTAGAACGCGATTTCAAAACATCTGTTGGATAGATTTATTTCTCAGCGTTTTAGAATACAAAAACTACGCTTCATCAGTCTGATTACGCTTCATCAGTCTGATTTTGAAATTACGCTTCATCAGTCTGATTTTAATTTATTTCCCAACATTATGAAGGTTCATTTTCCAGCGTTTTAGAAAGTGAAAATCAAAAAATTTTTCCGGCGCCCCGCGCCGGACCGTTCTATAGAACACCAATATATTCTTCAAGAGCACATTTTGACTAACATAACCAGAATTTTCTCAATTTTTTCCTCATTTTTGTAGGTTTCTGACTACAAATACAACAAAATGCTTGGGTATGCTCCTAAAATGCATAAAAAAGCATCCGTAGCCACATTATAAGCGTTTTTACAAATGTGGAGAATTTTTGGAAAATGAGGAAAAAAATTTTGGGTCCGGTTCTCATGTGGAAAAAATCTTCGAGGAAAAAAAACGGTGATGCACACAGTATATCCGCGTAAGATCAACATTTTCTGGGGCTATTCAGTGAAAAAATCTAGTCCGCCCCCCATGAAAAAATCCTGTGCACGGCCCTGGTAATAACACTAAGTTATATAAACCGATGGTGTATTAGAATAGTTTGTACAACAGTCCTCGACACTGTTTTTTTTCCACGAACTTTTTTCCATAAATGTGGAAAGGGGTCAAATTTTCTTTCCACATGTGAAAAAAATTTTTTTTCGTCTTAAAATCCTCGTTTTTTCGCTTGAAAATGCTCATAAACACTTTATTTAAGTGTTTTTGAGCTTTTTAAAGCATTCTAATAATCATTCTGATCATACATCTCAAAAATTAGATTTAAATTTTGTGTTCATGAATCGTAATTTCTAGAAATTTGTCATTCGAAAAATTTTAAGACCATTATTTGTTCGTAACCTTTCATAAATTTGGCCGAAAAGCAATGACTCAGAAGCGTAGAAATTTTCCAAAAATACTTCCATGAAGCTTTTGAATTCAATTTACGTTGAGGAAGGAACAAACACTTCAAAAAGTTTAGAAAGTTGACGTGTTGATCTCTCTCAAAAAATTTATGAAGGAAAAAATGCGGATATCATCATTAAATATAAAGATATAATACTCAAGATTGCCAATTAAACATGAAATAATACGTTTAAGATGATGAAAACTATTAAAGGTTAAATGATAAGTTAAGGTAGACATGCTAAAAGCCGCGCCTGAGCTTGGTTGTAAATAATAATGATTATTAAAATTATTACCGGAAAATTTTGAGATTTGGACATCCTAAAATGCACCAAAATGCATCTTTTCAATATGAAAACCCCAAATTTTTCTTCCATGTTTGAGGAAAGACCTCAAAAAATTTTTCCACAAAATAATTTTTTGAGGTCTTTCCACATTCCAGATTTTTTCCACATTATAGTGCAAATGTGGAAAAAAACAGTGCCTCGACACCGCCTATGCAACTTTAGTTTCTCCTTAGCAGTCGAGATACCACTTAAGAAGAAACTATCAAACAACAAAAGAATCCACAAGTGATTCAAAAGTAACTTTACTATAGTCGAATACTATAGTCAATATTGATAGAGAATAATTAATGTACTCGAACAGTATATAAATTGGAAAAGGCTCAACTAGAGATTAGCAAGCAAAGTATTATTGATAATACGGACACAAAAGGCGTTTGGCTTTTTGATAATATACTATAAAATGCGACCTCGTGATAGGCATACAAAACCAAAAACACGAGTGTAGGCGACGACTGGCCAACCTAGTACTGACGTCAATTGGTACATCACGGGGACTGGCCGAGACGCCAAGTCACGTGACTGTGCGCAAAGTGAATTTGTAACCGTTGTTATGCCACAACAAGTTATACACAAGTTATGCCACAACAGAATCAAGTATGCTTTGTTTGAAGAAATCCTTAAACTATAGCATCATTTTCATTCTCACGACAACTTTGTCTTCTTATCCCTTGATTATTTACCTTCATCATCTTCTCCATCATTGCTGGTGAGTCAAATCTGGTGAGAACACAAAAAATGTGCTGAGGATAAATCGAAATCTGATTAAGGTTCAACCCCACCCAAATCATTTAGAGAGATTATCAAACTGCTGCACTCAAAGCTGCGAACGCTGAACAGACAAGTATTCGAACCTCTAGACGGACGGAAGCCGGGGATGGACATTAGTTTATCTCAAGGTTATACAGATAAGCCCAAAGGTCGACATAAAGGGCGATGACGCTAATTTCCATAGATGACGTGCATAAAAGAGCCGTCTATTCTACAGGACGGTCAATCTTTTTTATTTATTGAGAAAGTGAAGTTGGCCGGACTGACCTTTTATATTTTTATTACTGTTAGTTCGTGGAATTGTCCGCACCAAATACAACGCAGGTGTGAACAATTTATTGATTCTTCTGGAGCGGTGATGAAGAAGGCTTAGCTCCGGATTTCAGGGGCACCATCCGTGCGAGCATTCCCACATTTGCAACTCAATTCTCTTGGCCTTACTCCTCGGTATTATCTGTTGGTTTAAGTCTTCGAGCTCAGAGAGTGTTGGCTCATCTGCAGTTCAAGTGAACTGAAGCAGGTGATCATAGAGTTGAAATTGGGACAGATTGAACTGTTACACCCTAATTCTTCCTCAGGAGTCGTCCTTTAAAGTTTGAAGTAGCAGGGTAGCGATTAGGTCCCCTCTTCTATAGCCTAATCAAAGTCTCACTCTGACACGGGAAAAGTATGGTGATCAGATTGGTGACTAGGTGATCAGATATCTCGAAAAATAGTGTGGGTGGATTTGATTTAGGGTATCGAACATTGTACTTCGAGGATCAGTCTACTCTACAGTTCTCATCGTAATTAGGCGGTTATTATTATTAAGAAAGCACACCGGTTGAAAAGGATACAGCTGAGCACAGAAGCATTGTGAAAGTATTGAGCACTTTTGGTTGATTGCCGTATTTTTGAATTCAGGTTGCCTGCTCCGGGCTTAAAATCTGCATGATATGTTTGCTGTTTTATCCAGATTCATGAAAAACGGCCTGTATCTAGGAAAATTTCAGCTGGTTGACGGCACCAACGGAGACCCAAGGTGAACGAGAAGACATGGTCAGCAGCAATAGTGCTTTCTGACACCCCTCGTGTGACATGCTGACGACCAAAAAAAGTTCACGGTACTACCCTGCTAAAATCATTATCCCCAAAATTGAAAGACATTGTCTGTGTATGGTAGTACCGATCTTTTCTCGATCGTCTGCATGTCATACAGGGGGTGTTACGTCGCCCTGTCGCTAATATTCATGTCTTCTCATTGACCTATGGTCTCTTTTACTTCCTACAATTGAGGTCTGGCCTGAGCAAGCGCCAGTCAACCAACTAAAAACCAAAGCATTGCCTACAAATCATTCATTTCTCATGAATTCGGACAGAACAATAGATTTTTGCTGTGCATATACGTACGTATAAAAATTCGAAAATTCATTTAGGTTCGAGAGATTTTACGCAACAGACGATTTATGCGAAAAATATTTAGCCTTTATCTTAAACCTTAACCCACAAAAATTTATGGGTTTCAAATCGGTGTGCAAAAAAGAAAAGGTGAGCTGCTTAAGAATTATCATTATATATAATATCTCGAAAGTAATGAAAAGACTTTTCTTCAAAAAAGTCCAGAGGGTATCCGACGATTTTTTCGAGCCAGGGGGATATCTAGCGTCCCAGATACCGAAGTTTATCCCCTATACCCTATACACATCTATGATGCCCAGCTTAACAGCAGAAAAGGCCCGGTCAGGGCCGGACCATTTTTCCACCGGACTGTCCGGTCGACCACTGACCGCAGAAACACCCTCCCTTTTTTACCTGTAAAATGAGCTATTTCCACCAAATATGAATAAAGCTGGCTTATTAAACGACAACGTAGAATCCTGTATTGGAAATTCGTGAACATTATAGATAAATCGACTAATACTCTTCAAATTCATTTTCCAAACAACTTTTCCATCCTTTTCCGTTAAGTTTGTTAGTAAAAATTGACGTATCGTGGTATCCTGCAAAACAATAAGTGTCTTATACATAAAGGCGAGTTAACGTTAACTCATCTTAAATTCGAGCCTTTTAACACGCGTTAAGGTTAATCGGTACGCTTATGTTAACTCGACACGAGCTTTCAAACCTAACCCCTAGCACAATTTAAGTCGATTTACGACGATTCGCACAAATTGAAAAAAGATCCATTCCTTTCTCTTATTCGTTTAATAATCTTTAACTTTCTAGATCAAATGCACGCTTCACGGTTTGAAAGGGTAAAATATTAAGACCAAAAGCACATTCTTAACCGGTTCCATGAGTAAACCAATCTGTGAAGTTAGCAGAACAAAAACTTCTCACACTGGAAGTCGCAAGTTAAGCTCACTTGGACTGATGATGAAGAATACACTCTTAGTATGCCACTCAGTGCGCAAATACAAACTGTCCTGCACTACTCTTAATATTTTAAGGCTATATGGAACTTATGGTTTTGAACAAAAATCTTGTTTTTTGACACAGCCCAAGAATCCTCGCGCTCTCACCACTATGCTCAGGATGAGTGGTAGGTTCGTTCATGGGGATACGGACAATTCGCCCCTGGTAATTCGCCCCCACTGCAGTTCGCCCCCGGACAATTCGCCCCCAACACAATTCGTTCCTGAGCAATTTGCCCCCCCCACAATTCGCCCCCAGTAACTGGCCTTCAATTCACTGTTTTTCAATTTAAAAAATTCAGAATTAAAAATTACTCCACTAGGTTGTTAGCAGTTATGTAATAGCATTTTTACACATCCATGCACAAAACCTAGAGATTTTTCCCAGCCGGAATAGCGAAATAGCATGTTTATTTATGAATTCTGCATGCAGAGTGCAAGTATTATGTACAAGAAGAAAAAGATCTGTACAGCAATGTTCGAAATAAAGCTCCACAAATAATTTTTGAATATAAGTTTTTTTTACTGGTGCGGTTAGTGCTAAGTCATTATAAGCCTTTTTTACTCGTACGGTCAGCAATACAGGCGTATGAGCTGTAGTTTCCTGGAAATGAAGTAACCAGTTGTTTTTTCCACTTGAAACAAAATGTATGGCTTCGAGTTTAAAACGAAGGCTTGCAGCTGAAGTTTAAATGACTGAAAATGATCAATTTCGACTTCAACACTAGCAATTTACAAATTCATATTTTTTCGAGTTTGTAATGATGGTGTCCTAATCCCCAGAAACCACGCCAAATTTCAGTCTGATGGCGTGAATACCCGAGAAAATTTAGGCAGAATTTTAACGTGTAACACGGATATCATAAGCCGAATTACGACATTTATGTTCTCCGATCTGGATTTGTTTTTCTATGTTTTTTGTTCCTTTTTTCGTTTAATTTTCTTTCTTGTATTCCTATTTTTTGTCTTTCATTTTTCTTGTATAGTTTCATATTCTTTTTTTTATTACTTTTTATTGATTCTCCTTTTCTTATTTTTTCCTTTATATTTTTCTTCTGGTTTTTCTATTTTTATTCTTTTTTGTTTTTGGTACACCGCAAAGTTGTCACAAAAAAGATAGTGAAGAACACAAGTCACACGTAGAATAATTGTGATACTTTGTCATAATCTTAATTGCTCTTCGTAGATCCCGATAAAAAGTTACAAGAAATGAGGTTGAAAAATGAAAATATGTATGCAACTAGAAAAGAAAAGAAAAAAGACAATGTGAAAAAAGAGTAAAAAGGAAAACAGAGGTGACAGGGCGAAGTGAAAAATCATCTTTTCATCTCCTTTATGTTTCACATAAAATATGGTTACCTAATAGGGGAAATGTCTGGAGATATATTACATAACATATCATGGAATTGCTTTTAAACCTAAAACCGGTAAGTATAGTACCGGGGGCGAATTACTGGGGGCGATTACTCAGGGGCGAATTGTGTTGGGGGCAAATTGTCCGGAGGCGAACTGCAGTGGGGGCGAATTATCAGGGGCGAATTGTGGGGAACGAATTGCTGGGGGCAAATTACTGGAGGCAAATGGTCCTAGAACCTCGTTCATGATGTAATGTACAATTTACAAATTTTATTGTTTTGCTATTGTAAAACTCAAATATAATAACAATATGAATTTTTAGAAAGAACTAAATTTTCCTGCAACTGAATATGTGTACTGTACTGTCATAGCATAAACGCACTATCTTACTTCTATACCATGCTGTTGAAGATCAGTATCAACGAGACGCCTAGACTCTGATAAGGACACGTTTGGTAGCCGAACAAGTTTCATAGCATTCAATATAGGAGCCATGTCAGTCTGCTCGACCGGACTAGTTGATCGAGGAACGATATCTTCAACGATTAGTTTTTCGATTAAATCGCCCTTAAAGTAACAAAACACTATAACATGTTTTCGTACAACTCCTCCATCAAGAATTAATGAGAAGTTTTAAATTTACGTTCAAAAATCACAAGGTTGTCGAGGGACTTTGGTAAAATTTTCACTTCCTCTCTTACTCTAGATAAAGCAAGATGGCCAGCAACTTTACCGCCTAAGCTATGGCCCAACAAAATGCAGGAGCCCGTTTTCGGCGATATTTTCTCTATCAAGCGCGCAACGTCCATCGCCATGAAATCATAATCCATTTGATCAGTATGCGGGCTGCATCCGTGGTTTCTCAAATCTGCCGCGACAACCTAAAAATAAAAATTCAAAATCGAACATGACGACAACCGGATCAGAACGCTCTTTCATGTTCAACTCGAATTTCAACCCATGATTATAGAAATCTAGAAAGCGCGCACACTATATGGTGAAGTTTATTTGCCAGAAGTGCTTCGGTAATTTTTTCAGTATTTAAATAAGGATAAGTCATACTAATGACATAAAGACTTGTGAGAGACTTTGTCAGCGATTTCTTCATCTATTCTGGAGATGAAAGCCGGGAAAGCGACGGTTAATATTGTTAAATTTCATGAAATTAGCATATTTTATATCCAAGCTTGCGATGTCACTTATCTAAGCATACTTTTCTTTTCAATTGCCGATGTAAAGCTTTCGACATTGATGACCAGTTTCCAGTATGACCAAACAACCCGTGAAGGATTAATAGCGGACATTTTCTTTCGTCTGAAGTCTCATCTGATGTCGACACGTAATTCAAGTCCACAACAGTATGCGTACTGAAATAAGAATTCAGAATAAATTGTAACAAAAAATATCCTAAAATTTAAATGACTAATATTGAAGCGTGCCTTCCGCTTGAGCCAAATTAATCTTTTGTTTTCTGTTGTAAACGTGACATTTTTCACTACGTTACATCCAGCAGGAACGATCACCAAAATTTGTATGGGATAGATTTTCAACTGTAAACAATGCCACGCAGTCTATCTATAGGAAGTCTAATTGGGATTTTCTTCGCGTAGAATGGCCATGGTTACATACTTTTCCGTAGAATATCGATACTTCGAAAGCCAAATTGCTTGCAACCGGCGTAAGATACGCATGTCCGCCTATAAAGAAATATAATATAACAACGAATGAAAAAACGCCAGAATAATATATAAATGTTTCATCACCAACAATGGTCGATGGTTGAAGTATGCGAAAATATTTTATGCCCTCCTACATAATTAATAATTAGACTAACAACATTAAATCAACAATCATCCATATAAAAATTCATCGCAGACTCCGAATCCGTGTAAAATCTGACAAGAATTGTCGAATAGATTTTCACAATCACGCTGAATGTTTTTTACACCCCATTCCAAATTGACGTATGGATATTCGTTCTTTTGATCCATTCGAGAAATCGGGTCATACTCGGCGTTATTGTGCAGAACGCTGAAGTCACCTAATCCCAAACAGCTAATATCCTGTGCATCAAAATCTGGTAAAAATGTTTTCACAAATTGCACGGTAAATTCCGACGAGAAATTTTTCCCCGGAAAACTGAACTCAAAATCCGATAATCTATTCAACAATTCTTCACTGGCAGCTTTTAATTTCTTCGCTTCAGCTTTTGTAGATTCGATCACATCTGAAACGAAATGGAGCAGAAATTATAACAAATGAACCAAGTTATGCTCGCCAGGAGAAAATAGCTATATGGAAGCGATATAAATGTCTAGAATGAGCCTTGTCCCCGAGACGGCAATCTTCGAGATATATTTTATTTTCGTGACAGCTATTCCCGATTGACCTTATCTTCAAGTCAAAGTCTGATTGAGGATTTTTTCTTTTTTAGAGCGGCGCTCGTTGTTCTCGTTCGACATATACGATTTTTACATGAATCGAGAAAAAATCAGTCAGTTGGTTCTTCTACATGGTTTATGTTACTTTACAGAAACCGGACGTCGTTTTAACTCGGTCTTTTATCTTTTGAAGAATGGTAATACAAATATTGAGCGTTAGTGAGTGAGCTAAAAGGTGCTGTAGTATGGTCACCCAGAATTTGGAATTGTTGATTAGAACAATGACTCATAATATTTGATTTATCCTGTCATCATATCACAACTATATCATTGATATAATTTCGCATTGAATAAATTTTCTATGTATAAAAAACACTTTCTCATTCGTAGAATTTTTTCAGAAGTTTTCGTTTTTCTCAATTGCTAATAGAAAAAATGGAATCGTCCGTTTTCGTTTCTAAAATAGGTTATTCTTCTCTCCGTCATGGAAAAATTCATTGCAGGAATGTATGCCAGGATCTAGCACGGAATAAGTAACTTCATGCTTCCATCTGTCATACGAAATTTTATTGCGCGCGCGGGGAATAGTACTATTCCTCTATCTGTCATTCGAACCTAGAAGACATTAGCCAACAGCTGACTAAACTGATAGATACAAGAAAATATAATTAATCATTTTCATTAGCGGTTAAATGGATTCAAATCTAGATTCAGAACGACAAATAATTCAACGTTGAATCATTATAATGGGAAATGGAATTCACCTTTTGATCTCTCAATAGCTAATAGAATGCCCTTCAAACGCCCCAGGTTTCGGGCCAATAACTTCGCCGCATTGAAACCTTGCTTGAACCCGTTATTTTTGGCTTCATTATCAGCTAGTGTGGCCGCTTCTCGAAAATTATGCTTGAAAATTGTGAATTGTACCGATTTAAAATTTTGATAATCGATCGATTTATCGTCTAATTGATCGTCCTCGAAGAATTCGGCCATTTTATACGGATATTGAGGCGTATTTTCCCAACAAATCTTGCAACAAAATGAATTTTCGAGCTCGTACTATTTTCTTTTTGACGAACTGTTCGACGAATTGCACCTTGTCGACCAAACACTTCAGTGTCTCCACTTTCTCGTTGAATTTGCAGAAACTCGAGTTGGCAAGTATTCTAACGAAAGTTAAGACGAAATCCAAGCAATTATAGCTAGACTCGTTATATCTGAACAACAAATATTGTATGAAAAAAATCAAAACACATGTTAAAGATCATATATATTTAAGATATAATTTGAAAAATGAATTTTTCATTTCCAAGTATCAGCAAACCCATACTTCTAGGAACAAGATATTTCTACCTCTCAGCAGACCAAATCAATGGCGAATCGACTAAAAATTCCAAAATATGGTCCCAATCAACGTTTCGAATACCGAAATCGGATGATTTGAAAATCAATATACACGATTTCCAGTCGACTTGATAGTCACTGATCAGACCGAACTTGCTGTAGGAAAAAATATCTCCTTTGGAATCGCTAATGCCGATATGGAGGTCCGAGCTTCTCCAAAAACTGGATAAACAATATAGGTACATTAATGAATGAAATTTCAGAGCGACATTCTATGACTTTTAGACCGCGAATATGAAAGAAATTGTAACCAACTTTTTTGAAGAAACTTAACGGAATAACTGTCGAACTTGGGATTATTAGAAAATGAAATAAATGAAAAATTCAAAAAATGCTTACCACACGTAAGCATGGTACTAGACATACCAGGACAAAGTCTATCGGCTCATTTGGTAGCAGATAGTAAGGAAAGTCGGTTGGTTGGTTCCCAAATCGGTTTTGTGGTTGCCAAGTTAACAGGGCCGGAAACCAGATATTACATAATACATCTATCTCGTAGAAAATAGACTCAACGCAATTAAAATTGGTTTTCGAGCTTATTTCAGAGTCTGTACACTTGTTAGGACGTGTAGTAGAAAAAAGTCAGCATCAAACCATTGAACATAATGATCATTCTTGTGTACTGTTAGCCAGTTGCTCAATCAAATTGATCTGGTGCTGGGAACTAGGTCGTCTGGTAGTGAGGTTACCTTATCTGGTATCGAGTTAAATCCAGTTGAACCAACTGTCCAAGCATGTGAATAATGACGGCAGATTTTTCTCAGGTTGAGTTTCGGGCCAGAGATTTACTGTTGGACGATTTGCGTCGAAAAATAAGCAATAGACCAAAACAGTCATAGACATATAAGTGTGGCCAACCAGAGGTCCCCAAGGTCAGATTTTTCAGGTAGGGGTAAAATTAAAAATTTGCGGGGGTAGTGTTAGCTAAATGTCCACTAAACACGTCATTTTGTCTCTAAATTAGGCAGCCAGTGCTCGTTTTTAAGGACTTTAGGTAGGGGTAATACCCCCCTCATACCCCTCCCCATGGGGCACTCTGTGGCCAACCATAATTTTAGGATAGTAGTGTTATTACTGCTTCGTATTTATAAGTACGGTATATAATTTACAAGTAAAATACGGCTTTACAGTTTGGCCATTTTATCACGACTATTAGTAGAGTAAAAATTAAAACTTTGGGGTTTCAGGTCAAAAAAATTGGATTTTAGTTCGTTTTAGAAAGTCGGAATCTCAAAATTTTTCGTTACTATAACCGTTAATGTTTTCTTCATTTTGTACTCATTTATTTAATGTCACTATTTTTCAGCTGAAATTCCAAATCAAGAGTATAAAAAAATATCGCAAGCTTCTATATGAAAAAATTTTCCGGCGATCCGCGCCGGAATGACAATATTGATTTGAGCATCTCAGCAATGCAGTTGATCAGATGTTTTATAAGTTTATTTAACCTTGATTATTTCATTAGTTCTAGTTATGCAAATCAAAAATTTTCAATTATTTATCCCATTTTTAATGAATATACTCTATTCATTTAGAAATGATCGATGCAACGAGGTCGCAGTCCAGCTTTGATTCAAAATTATCGAAGACCCATTGACTCTATTCAATTAATTTTTCCAACAATGATACAGGGTTTTTGATTATCAGTCTTTTAATTCATTTGAATATTATCTAAATTGATTTCTTGATCTCTAGCAGGGTTGCGTTTGCCGAAACTACGACCGCCGTACCATTTTTACCATTTCAAAATGAATGGAGTATAGTGATTCTAGAGATATTGAAATTTTTCAACGTGCACAAAAACGCATAAATAGAGCGTCCGTGGGAATTTCGCGAGGGAAAAACGAGGGAAGAGTATTTTACATTGGTCCCCATTTGGAGAAAAATTTTTTGAGGAAAAATAGTAAATTACTGCACAAAACTTGCAGATGGAAATTTAAGAAATACATACCTGCTACACGGCATTTTTAGGACTTATCCCCACATAAATTTGAATCTACCAAAATAAAGATAAAATAAAATAACATGCAAGCGTAAAGCTACGACTTAATACACGATATCTGCAAAATTCTGCATATTGATAGTTTTAAAAAATCATATCTGCAGACGATACAACGTAGTTTCACGTTCCACGATCACAACGGCGATATTCCTTCCGCCCAAAATGCGTTTTCGCAGTTACGTACATAAAGAATTCTAATTCTCTAATCTTTGGGTTATTTTCCAAGCCAAGAATTTTTTCTGTCGTAGTCATTAGATTAGATTTGCTCGTAGAATGAAATTGGATGAGGTATAGTTTACACATAAGTTCAAATTTGTTTGAATGAGCGCTGAAATTGTTCCAGAAATCATATGCAGGGCAGAGGCTCACTTCCTGTCGGAACAAACATAATTTTTTTTATTATGAAGTCCAACGAATTCTCTAAGTTCATCGGATTTTTATTGAAATAAAAACACCCTAATGATTACTGCAGGGGTTTGCATGATACGTACTGTGGTAAAACATAAATACACATTATCAGTAAATTTAGAGTACATTTAATTTTGGCAATAGGCAAAGATATGGTAGACTACTTTTACTCTATTCATTTTGAAATGATCGACGCAGCGATCAAATGAAATAAGTCCAATATGGTAAAAAACTAGTGAGCTTTACTGAAGTCAATGAAAGATTTTTTCGTCAACAAACAGAACAGCTGAAAATTTCTTTCAATAACCTGGTTAAGTGATTAAAATTTATCGAGTAGCATTTATGTATCGACGCAGTTCTGTCCAAATCGATAGTGAATAAGAACGATATTTTTCAGTCATTTTAGGCTTTCCCATATCTGTAGATGAGGAGGATTGGGGTAAGGGCCTCCTGAAAATTTTCAATCGTATAAACAGTTGTCGACAACTATCCCCCCTAACTTACAGCTGTCGACAGCTACCTCTCCCAGCCGGCGGAAATCGACAAAAAGTACATATTTTTTGTTAGAAAATGTATTTCTTTAGCAAAAATCGGTCAAAAAAATAAATTTTTTAGCGCTTCGCGCCGAAATAATGCTCAGTATCACTTTAAAAGCAAAAATTAATCAATCCGGGACGTATTTTGTCCATTTTTTGTCAAAAACGCTTCTTTTGAGCCTTTGCTGACCCTTTGGTCCAAAACTTCATAAAGTTGGCCTGTTCCTCCACAAAAAGGGCTTTTATCGTCTACCCAACTGATCGGACCTCTTACAGGTATGACCTTTCTCTTTCTCAAAGAGAAATTTTGGATTTTTCTATAGTCTAAAGTTTTGACAAAGTGAAAGTTGCGTATCAAATTGAACCTAATTTTTTGGTTTCCGATGCGTCCATCATTTTAAATCAAGTGATTTATAGAAGAGGAGGTGCAGAACATCAAAATCTCGAATCAGCTTGGCGAAGTAGTGAAAAATTTATATACTGATAAGCAGAGGTCCCCAAGGTCGAAAATTTAGGTAGGGGTAAAATCGTAAATTGTGAGGGTAGTACTTGAAATACGCTGTGACCTTTTTTCTTTTGCTCCCAACTTTTTTGCGGAGGGGGATCGTGTAGTACTCTCACCGCATAACAAGTCTCACTTACAACTTACAGAAATGATTAATGCCCCTACTTTACGCTTTTTGCGGTTACACACCATTTACTATTTCAACCCCCTTTTTCCAGCTCACAATCATGCAACTTGAATGTACTGATTATACGCAGAGAATAGTCACACTTAGAAGATTAGTGTCTCAACTGATTCCTGCACATTTCAAGAATCGGGCACAACATACTTTTGGAAACATTATTTGAACCAGCATCTTCAGGAGTATGAGCTTATTCCATCACTGATAAGGGTTGAAACTGTGCTTATATTTGAAAGTGCTGATGCTGAATGTGGCTTTAGTATTATCAATCCCATTAGATTATGAAACATCAATCCCATTAGCCTATGAGTTTGAAACCAGGTACCACTCCTGATCCACATCAACGGACCTCGCATGCCTAACTCATAGCAGGAAAGTATGCCACAGCTTGGGTAACCATATGCGCACAGAAGACCCAACGCAGAAGCGGGAAAAAGGAAAGGAGAGAATGAAGAGGAAAAATTTTAAGAACATGATGTTTTTCTTCCCAATGGGCGATTTTTTGATAAATCACATATACATAAGTCATTAATTGATCTCCCAATTACATATATAATGATTTCCTACAAGTAGTATATATAAATGTGCAGATATCCTTTCCTAAAAATCGCTATATGGCACAGAAGTTACATACTTTCCCATTATCATTTGCTCAGTAAATGTGTCAAAAAGACCGCTGAGTAATTCCTCTCAAGCACACATTGTGCAATTTTTCTCGAATAACTATAACCTACTGGGGAGAGGATGAGGTCTGCCAAAATTTTTTGCTATAGTGAGCCGTTTTCATGGGGGTAGTAAATGAATTTCCAAATATAAGACCGGGGTAATATCCCCCATACCCCCAATGGGGTGCTCTGCAGGTAAGTGGTAAATCCTAGAATAGTTTATTATTGATTTAATCAAAAACGAAAAGAAAAACGACGAGATGTTCAATGCTCATTGCTGCAATGGGAGTTCATACCAAAATGATACATGTTGTCGAACTTTACTTCATATGGTATCTTTCATGATGAAACACGGTACCCCTAATCGTACCCGTTTTCTTACATGTTATAGTATAGAGAGGAAGCGCAACAAACGCGACGATTTGTTACATTAACATCTTGATTGATTTTTTACACATTTCATGTGAGTTTTTCGACGTTTCTTTCGAGATACCCTGCTCGGCAACCAATGCAAACGCATCAATGAAACTTCATAACACATTTGAGGGTCACATCTTCCACCGACTAGCACAGCTCATACATATAACGGAGTTCCGAAGTCAGGGAAGGGTGTTAAGTGACTTTTTTTTATGGATGGGGTCATCTATTTATCATAATTTTAGATTGGGAGTCATTAAGGAGAAAAAAATTCCATCTTTTCCGCCTAGAACGCCGAAAAATATTAATTTATTTTTCAAAAATGACTATTGCTTCAAGCAGGAAGTGAAATTCTGAACTATAAACGTGACTTTCAAGTGTGTCTGAAAGCTGAATCGAACAATTTCGTTCCTCTGTGCAAGGTTCAATAGTTTTGATAGACAAGTCAAAAACCAGGATTATGACAGGAAAACTCCAGGCTACGAAATTGTGGTAAAAATATTGAACCTGGTTGAACCTAGAGCACATACGACGTTCAAAAGTGAAATCCCTGACAATAGGGGGAAAATTTAAACATTTGCATTTGAGATTACTGTAGCCACGTGGAAACGTCTATTTAGAGCCGAATAAATATCACCGTTGTGATCAGTGTGTAAAATGCACGTGCCATATGTCACCTCGAAGCATAATTATTTTTTAACTTTCAAAAGCTTGCTCGAACTCCTGGGCTCGGCACCCAGGTATTATGTCTTAAGTAATTGATATCAGTCACTAAAAATCAGTGACCCGCAGGTTACAAGATCCCCCCGCGTATCTTATCGAGCATAAAAATTTTGAACTACTGAATGAGATACGGTACATAGTAAGAAAAATGGGTGTTTTAATAAAATACGTTAGATAGGAGATTTTTAAAACCTTGCAAATGATCAGTGATCAAGTGATGTTTTCAGGTGTTTCAAGCGCTGACCTGTCAAAATTTCCAATGCTCCTTTTCAATAGAATCGAACAATGTCTTATATCGCTGGACAAATTGAATGGCGATTCAATACGTAATGTATCGTCGAGCTCCAATACTAATCCGCAATGAAGACACTTTTGAGGGAATGCTTTCAGTACAATCGATCGTCCGCAACGGTGATTCACGCAATATAGGGTTTCATCGACTTCTGGGACTGCAGTCATGAAGAACCTAAAAAGTCATTATGACGACAAACATTACACAAAAACTATACAAAGTACAATATATTTGAAAAGATACGTTTAAGAATGAAAACACTGAAATTATGATTACATACGATTTTATTAACACGCTATTCTACTCGACATTATTCCTATTACAACAAAAAATTGAGCGAATCGCGCTATTTTTGCAAAATGAGAATGACTGGAAAGCTCCATAAGGATTTAGGTAGAATTCGAAATTTCACGAAAACAGACAAATATTATATTTTGAACACCGAAGTACAGAACAGCGAAGAGTAATCAAATAATACAACAGTTTCGAGCACAAAAAATAAATAATTCAAAATGCAAACCTCGCGTGAGCATAAAATCAGTAACAAAATAGAAACATTTTCTGAAAAAAATGTTAACATCAGTAATCATGGAGACGCAAAAATTATAGAAAATATACATCGAATTTAGACGTATGTACAGACACTACTTACAAGAATTAAGGGTTATAATTTTCACAGTGTTTTATAATATTTTTCGTATATTGTTGAAATCAAATATAACTTCATAATCGGTCTGTAGGATTTTCAAGCAACTATCGAGTTGGGACTTTATTGGGCTTTTGTCAGAAAATGTCCCGAAATAATTTTTTCCCCAATAAAGAAGTCAAACTGCCATGCTGCTTACAAAATAGTACGTTAAAACAACGGCTCGTTTGCCATCAGAAAATGTGAATGATATTCACCACAGCAAAAATAAATGAATTAAGAAGCAATCGAAATTCACTAATCGTATTCTAAAAAGTACTTATGATAGAACAGTAGGTAACCTTCACTTGCCAAGACATCATCAATAGCAGTTTTCATGACACAGTGATCGTCGCATTTGAACCATTGTTCTTTCATTTGCCGCACGTAACACGTGTAATGACCGCTGTCCATATTTCCGGAATGATTTACAACGGCGAATAGAGCGTATCTGAAATGATGAGCAAACAATCAATAGACAATAAAAATCGAAGGAAATATAAACACGACTTTTGATGGATCAAAATTTGGAGAAAAATTTCTGGATAAATTTCTTAATCCAATTTCCTGATAATAAATTAGCCTCTGGGGGAGGCTTTCAATTTTTTAACACTGCTAAGATCTGAGACAAAACGCAATCTCCTTACTTATTCTTTAAATCAGAAAGTATATCATCAGTCGACCGGAAAACGCCAGGCCCTCTTGCTTGATTAAGATACGTGTTTGTAAATGGCGTCAAATCCAAATATTCAGGGAACGATATATAAGTCGAGATTTTCTTATGTAACTTGGCAGAATGTTCGAAACGCTTAAATTTAAGAAGTGAGTTAGAAAAATAAAATGTATGCGAAGAAAAACGATGAAAATTACTTTCAAATGAAAGCATGCAACAATAGGTAATTTTTTAAGCGTCAGCTGTTTCGTAGATTCTTCATAACTTTGGCAACGGGAGCACTGAATTTTCGAACCACTGCCCAGATGTTCAGCTCGAGTGAATCGTTGTAAGCAACTTTCGAGAGAAGTTGGAACCATAATATCGTCATCGAAATTATAATCTTAACAAATAGATACAAGTAAGTCCAGCTTCATGGAATTTTGGTTTCAGTCAAACTTCTGTAAGCAATAAAAATTTTGATCACGCTAATGTCTTTAGACTTTGGAATGTTTCCTCCCAATGTAACTTAGAGAGATCCTATTATTCTCAATTAGAATCACAGAATTGACAAAAATCAACTATGAGCTAACGGAAAAAAATCTTTCATACCACTTTCGTTATGCTTTGCAGACCCTAAATCAAGTGATATGTCCCAATATGGATCCACCGTGGTCGAAACTCCTCCACAATTTTGGCATGTAACATCAGATTGTAGTCCACCCGTAAAAATCCGATCAATGATACAATTGCAACTACCAGAATGGTGGGCCGATCCGCCTATAAAAGTTCTCTCGAAACGACATTGCGATTCCAATATTTACATAAATTAAGTCTAACTCTTTGAATGTTTATGTAGCACGTCTAAAGTTGAAATGAAGAATTCGTGAGCATCTTGCTGTTCATAACCCGCCAACTGTCTAGCGTGCGTCCAAACCAAATGCAGAAATTTATACGGAACATGTGGTTGTTTCGACCCGTTATAGAACTGTAAATAGAAAAATGTGTTGAAAATTCAACTACTACTGGTTTTTGAAATTCATAACAATGTAATAGAATCCTTACCTTTATTGTTTGGCCTCAATTTTTATGAGAACGCGAGCATTCAGAAGCATAAAAGACTACAGAAAGCTTTTTTGACACGTGAAGAATTTATAATTATTTCAATCTATTTGGCAGAGACTGATTCAGTAAGCTTCACGTTAATTATCAGCATAAGCTTACTTCTTGGAATGTTTTTACCATTTCGCACATTAGGCAACTTGACAAATGGCACTTATGCTGATCGGCCATGAAATAATCTCTTAATAGCGGTGTATGAGTCAAAGCTTGAACGATACAATTCATAAAACATGTGCTTCCAAGGTTAATCAAGCCTCTCAATCCGATATGGCTTTCTTGATTTAATTCCAAAACTTCGGAGATGTTTGCTTTCATTTGTTCAACTTCTTGTTTAGACGGCAACCAAACGGAAGTCAATGACAGTCCTAAAATAGAAATTTGAAACTGAAAATCTATAATTTAAAACGTCCAGCGAAATGTATCGACCTAAACTTTTACGCATAGCGTTTTCACACTGTC
This sequence comes from Romanomermis culicivorax, assembly GCA_963922205.1. Classification (NCBI taxonomy): domain Eukaryota; kingdom Metazoa; phylum Nematoda; class Enoplea; order Mermithida; family Mermithidae; genus Romanomermis; species Romanomermis culicivorax. Next base: position 279,482 of record CAWUHX010000153.1, on the reverse strand, counting down.
GTCGACAAAGTTCGAATTCTCGATCATAAATGAAATCGTTACAAAGCTGACAAAACAATTGGCCAATGGTCATTTCAACAGCTGAAAGACTACGAAATATAAACAAGGTTATTAATATTCACAGGATGAGCAGTATGCAGCAAATAAACGTGGCAGTCTCTAAAAGTGCAGTTTCTCGGTCTTTCACAAGAAAGAATAACAGAATTTGCTTAGTTCGATGTGGAATTCCTAAGAATTTTCAAAGTTATGAGCAAAACTTTTGTAATATCGTGACTGTGATTACTTACCTAGGGTGTGGTGGCAACTTTGCAAATGCTGAGAAATATGTTTCGATTTCCAACACCCGAAAAATATGCAATGCAAGCAAGAATAGATTCGGGGTCCTCGTTCTTCGCACGTTATACAAATTTTCCACGTAGCCTAAATTTAAATTCATCTCCAGCGTTGAGTCAGGAATGACAAATACAACTAGGATGAAGATTGATAAATACTTTTCTTGGAATCACTAGTTTGAACGAACAGCAAAATTATTTGCATTTGAAGTACGTTTTCATTTTCAACCAAACTTGGACAAACCCTCAAGGTTCATCTGGTACCAGCCAGCCCAAAAAACGGTTGATTCCCGCAGGCAGAGGTCCCCAAGGTCACACTTTTCAGGTAGGGGTAAAGTTGAAAAATTGCAGGGGTAGTGTAGCTGAATGCTCACTAAACATTTCATTTTGTCCCAAAATTAGGCAACCAGTGATCAATTTTTAGGGCTTTAGGTGGGGGTAATATCCACCTCATACCTCTCCCCATGGGGCAGTCTGCCGGCAGTGCTTTTTCATTTTTTCTCAACAGGCCAATTGGCTCCTAGGGTCAAAATTTTGTAAGCCGCTCCGGATTTCACCAAGCCAAAACTAAAAAGTTTGTAAACAAATGCGGTAGTAAAAAACGATGCTTTTTTCAACAAATTTACCCGAAAACACGCTTCAAAATTACAGTAGAAGCCTACCCGATAAATCATTTTGAATACATTCTCAATCACACATAGAACAATAAGGCTCACATATTAGATCAGTCATTCAACGGTTGGTTAGTTGATTCCCTGATGGGTTGGTTGATTCCTTGATTGGTTGATTGATTCTTTGGTAGGTTCGTTCATTGAGTCCTGGATTTTTTGGTTGCTGTCCTGATTTGTTGATTAATTGATTGATTTACTCGTTGTTAGGTTTGCTAATTTCCTGATTTGTGGGTTGATTTCCTGATTGATAAGTTGATTCTCACGTTGATTGACTGATTAATTTATTGATTACCTTATCGATGATTGGTTGGTTAATGTCCTGTCGGTTTATCAAATTTGGCTGGTTAATCCGTATAGTTTCCGGTTGCTTTTTTTGATTAATAAATTGTACCCTGATAAATTGGTTGGTGTATTTCCTAGTTGTTAGATTATCTAGTTTTTAGAGGTAGATGATTGATGTCTGTCTGTAAGCATACATGTAATGGAGCCCCAAAGTCTGAGAGGGACTCGTCGACTTTTTTGCGGCTGAGGGCCACCGATTCCCAAAAATTCTAGGGAAGGGGCCCTGAAGAAATAAAAAAAATATTTTTTATTGATTTTTCCGCCAAAAATAGCAAAAAAAGGTTCGAAAGATGGTAATTTTAAAAAAACTGTAGAAAATTTATTCATGGCGCGAAGCACCGAAAAATTGACATTTTTGATTATTTTTTGTTCAAAAATTGGCATGTTCGATCAAAAAATTGACATTTTTCAGTATTTTCCTAACCAAATGTTTGGGTTCCCTATGGCTACCCATAGGATTGGCAAATCCTGTGGGGGTTGACCAATGGCTAGCCATACAGCCGACGATTTCTGGAGGGGGAGTTGTATGTCTGTAAGTCCTCGATCCCATTTTCACGGCTAAAGTCGGCTTACACACATGATTTGGTGCTGAGAACCAAGTCATTTGGTACCGAGTTGCATAGAGTTGAACCTATTGTAGCCGTATTGCGTCGGTGAGGGGAAATATATTAATATTCGTACTTACTTTCAGGTGACGATCGTGATCATTGATCGGATAAATCAACGTGGAACATAGTATTCTGTAAGCATCGAATAACTGCGGCGAAGATGTTTTCAATCGACGTAGATGCTTACAACTCATAATTTGTCCTTAAACGAAAAAATAGTGCTCAGCAAGAAATAAATAAATCATTTTAGTAAGCGGCGAAATAAAGACCATGCAAAGACTGGCATCCAAAATCTTGAAAAACGACAACAGAAGATATATTATATATAATATACATCATAGGTGGCGCGGTAGTGTCAACCTATAATATACCTAGCCCTCTAAAATCTGACTAACCCCCCCTAGGGCGAGAACGGTTATAGATAGAGAAATGGGGTTTTTTGCATAATATCCGCCATATGGGCAAACATAGGGGTGGCAAAGGTCATTGGGGGTATATAATCAAATGGTGCTCGGTGGGGCGCCAAAAACATGAAAAAATGGCCCTTTTCAGCATACCTGTAAGAGGTCCGACCAGTTGAGTGGGGGTAAATCCGAAATTTTGGGGGGTCGAAAAAATTCTAAATTTTTCCCAAAAAAGGCCAAAAAACATCCACTTTTTCGCAATTTTTTTTAATTTTTTCCAAACTGGGGGGGGGTTGGGTATATGGTTGGCCAAGTTGGGGAGGTCTCCCCCAACCCCCCAAGTACAGGTATGCTTTTCAGGGCCCCCAGCTGCAGCAGGTTCTTCAATGTGTATGCATCCCTGTACCTTGATACTTTTACCCGTGTGTCTATAAAGTGTCCACTCGAAACACTGTATTTTTTTAAAATATTGATTTGGTCAAATTATATGAGTGACCAAAGTTCGAGAAAATCCCCTTCGTTTGGGTTCAAAAAAATCATTCCAGCGTGTAAAACAAAGGTATTTCCGTGGTCCTTTGGAAAAGAGGTTTTCGACTATTAGGAATTCAATGGATGCAATCACTTTACACAAAAAATAATCCCAGGAGTAAACAAGCGTGTTGTCGTGAATTTATTATGGAAGGTGCTTTCGACCGCGGGGAATTCAATAGATGAGGTCATTCTACGCAAAAAATTATCCCGATTGTAAACAAGCATCTTTTCGTGAATTTCAGGTAGAAGGGGTTATCGACCGTGGGGAATTCAATAGATGCGGTCACTCAACACAAAAAAATTATCCGGGATGTATACAATTGTTTTTTCAAGATTTTTGTGGAAGGGGTTTTCGACTGCGGGAATTCAACGGATGCGGTCACATTACACAGAAAATATTACCCCAGGTGTAGACAGGCTTATTTTCGTGATTTCTTAGTGAAAGGGGTTTTCGACTGCAAGAATTTCAGTGGATGCGGTCACTTTACACAAAAAAATGCCCACTGGGTAAACAAATGTATTTCTGCGATTTTTGGGCTGAGGGGTTCTTGACCATAGGGAATTCAAAAGCATCTTTTACTTTTACCAAAAGGAAGAATATTTAGTCATAAGATAGTTTTTTATTGTTTCTTTGATGTGAAGATGACCAAATTTAAAACTTCAATGTGCTTCTATGAAGGTTTTTATACAGGGTAGGCCCACCAAAAAGAGGCGGACTAGTTTATTGGAAAATGCCCCGATGGGGCAGAAAAAATAAGAATATCCTTGCTCGAATAGCTGCCAAGCTGGATAAAGGATTGAACTAGATTTTTGAGACCTTGATTTAAGTTTGAAAAATCCACTTTTGTAGTATTGGATTTTTGTTCTTTTTCATTAAAAAATTTTTTATGTCCATGGAAAAGTATATTTTGCAGCTGCGTGCATCAGCACAGCTACCAGCCATTGATGCACAAAGGTTGGGGGAGTAAACCCTTCAATTGAAACTCTAGATAAACCCGGCTGGCCTCTGGAAAAACTTAATTGGCTACCACTGGACTTTTTCAAAATCTAAAAACACATGAAAAAAAACAGTATTTTTGACGAGAATTAATACAAATAGAAAATTTTTTGGAAAATCCATTTTTTGCTTTTTAACTCTCCCTCTCGAAAATTCTTCCCATGCATTTCTACTGTCAACCATACATGTCATACATGCGCCTAGGGGGGAGCCCGGGGATTATCCTGGGCTGGGCCTTAGGTGAGGGATTTACTGTCAATCAATTTTGGCCAAACAGTCTTCAGCTGTACAATCAGTGGTTGCAAACATGCACACGGGCAGGGGTCCCAGGGCATAGAAAGAGACCAAAATTGGTCCTTTAGTAATTTTTTCTGGAAATCAGGTATGTAATAATTTTTTTACTTAATTTTATTGCTTTTTGTATAAATAATTACTCAACAAAGTTGTTTGCTGACATCAATCAAAAAGCTTGTTTTAATTTGATATTTTTTTGTAATCTAATCTTTTGAAAATGTTTGTTGCATGTTAGTTTGCCAAATTTTTGGCCCATAGTAAACTTTTTCCAAATTTTTGGCCTATGGTAAACTTCTGCCAAATTTTTTAGGGTAGGGTAAATCCATACCCTGTGGTTTCTTTGTTGAAACATTCCTTTGCTCCATTATTGACAAATCGATATTCACACTAAAAGTGCCAGTCAGTAGAAATAACTGAACATTATGGATATATCCTAAATAAACTGTACTTTCAAAAAAATTAGGAAAAAAATTTGCTACCCAACGATTTTGGGATTTATCCCAGGCCTAAAACTGGTACCATGTACATGTATGATACATATGCAACTCTGAAATTTGGGGGGAAGAGTAGTTAAAGAAGGGGTGGATTCTGGTTTTTTGAGACAAAATTCCAAAACGTTTACTAAAAATTTTTTTCATACAGGAAAAGACTTCCAATTTCAAAACTCTGGGTCACCCATATCACCCCCACACATGTATGCTTTCAATTGCACTGAGCTTTGAACTTGAAAAATTGCCTAACAAATATGGCATTTGCATTCAACAGGCGCTATATGTATGTTCAATGTGACACACAATTCAATGCAGCGGTTGAAATGGGAATGCAAATGGACACATTAAGATTTTATGGCACAGAGCAGAGCAAGTTTGCCCATTTCATTAACATAGAAATGAGTTAATTAGTGAATAGTGTTTCATATGTGGGCGCCTGATACAACTTTGTTTAATGTAAAATCAAACATACATCCATTCAGAAACATAAGTTTGGCGATGATAATTGTGTCAAAGCAGTATGGGCATGCCTGAATCAAAAACTTTTTAAAGGCATTTTTGTATGCTTTATCCTGTTGCCCTGTTTGCAGGTAGTGCGCAATGACTGTAACCAGGGCACATATCTACTAAAGGTGTAACCTCGAGCTCAAAGATGATCCAGAACAAAAAAACAACCACTTCAGTTTCAGCAGTTGTACTACTAACATGTCAATGATATCAAGTGCTTGCTATAATCTTGATGTCTTCAGGATTATCCCCATCTCGAGCTGTTGGGTTGCACTATTTTCTAAAATTTTTTTGTTTCTAGACTGCAATTCCCGAACCTGGGCTTATACCTTAGTATTAGCTTATCTTAATCCTGGTGTGAGGATTTTTAGTTCTGCAAGAAAATAATTTTGACATTGTGATTAGCTGAAACTGAGTATTAGTGCTTAACACTTTGAAAATCTTATGACCTGGGTACCTAGTTTTCACAGTACTCATGTTACCCAGGTATTTTGCATACCCAACCTTAGAACTATATCTAAGTACTTGAACATTGAAGCATACATGTAACGGGGCCCCGATGTCTGAAGGGGGGGTCGGGCCACTTTTTTCGGGCCGGGGGTCAGCAATTCCCAAAATTTTGGGGAGAGGGTGTCACTGAAGGAAAAAGATTCGATTGCATCTTTGAATTTTTGTTTTGATTGTTTGAAAGTCCGAAAATTGTTCAAAAAACGATAATTTTTGTCTAAAAAACGGTAAAAAATGTATTTTTGTCGAGAAGCGCCGACAAAATTGAAAATTGACGTTTTTGACAATTTTTTCGAAAATCGACATTTTTCAGTATTTTCTGACCAAAAGTATGGGGGTACCTACGGCTACCATATGGCTAGCCATAGGATTGAAAAATCCTGGGGAGGGGGTCGCCCAATGGGTAGCCATATGGTCGACGATTTCTGGGGGGTTCCCATAGCACTTTCCCCAATTACATGTATGCATTGGAGTATATAACTGTTTTACCCATACAATATCTCGTTAGAAATTCGGGTAAACAGGTCACCCGAATACCTAAGTAGCACCCAGGCTTCGTTTTTGAACTTGACATGGGTAGGTATACACAGGTACCCAAAATACCTGGATACTCAGTATGAAACACGGCTGAGGATCAGCAATTTAATCCAGACGTTCAGATTATTCGCATATTGGGTTAGTGCAACTAATCATCGGTTTCATATAGTGCTTAATGACGCCTTTTCAATCACAGGCATAAGTTGAAAAAAACAAAATGACTACAATATGCCAGTCACTCACTATTCATCAGCTAGAGTTAGAGGCATATATTCGGATCAGTCCGGACTTACAATGCTATATTGCTATTGGTATAGCATGTCTCTACATTTGAATGAAGTCAACCATTAGCTTGCATATAATTTTCATCCAAAAAATTTTTTCTTTGGTTGATACAATGTTATGGGAGGACAAAGTGGACGAAGCTGCTGAATATACTTTTCCATGGACATGAAAATTTTTTTAATGAGAAAGAATAAAAATCCAATATTATAAAAGTGGATTTTTTAAACTTTAACTCAAGTTCTTAAAAATCTAGTTCAACCTTTATCTAGCTTGGCAACTATCCGAGAGAGGATATTCTTCTTTTTTCGGCCCCATCGGGGCATTTTCTAATAAACTAGTATATACATGTTTCAAGTGTTAAAAACATAAATGTAATTGGGGCGATGTGCTATGGGACCCCCCCCCAGAAATCGTCGACCATATGGCTAGCCATTGGGATTTTCCGGATTTCAGGATTTTCCAATCCTACGGCTAGCCATATGGTAGCCCTAGGGACCCCCACACTTTTGGTCAGAAAAATACTGAAAAATGTAAATTTTTTGCTGAAAAATGTCAATATTCGAACAAAACATTGTCAAAAACGTCAATTTTCTCGGCGCTTCGCGCCATAAATACATTTTTTATCATTTTTAAGACAAAGATTACTATTTTTTGAACCATTTTATGGACTTTTTCCGTGAAAAAATCGAATTTTTTTTCCTTCAGAGACCCCTTCCGGGGCTTCCTTACATGTATGGTTAAAAAAGGCAAAGGTTAAGTCAAGTTAGAAAGGCCAATTTTACAGTAAATTGAGTGAAAAAAATGTGTGGCCCTCCCCGAAAAAAATTCCTGGCTACAGGCCCGTAGTCAGCTTTTGGTATTAATCGTCATTGCCTTCATAAAAATGCGGGTGCGGTTTCACCGATATTCTCCCGCTGAGCTGCAGCTTAAGTACTATTTCTGAGATACGCTGGGAGGTAGAAAATTTTTGCAAACTCGCACAGCACACGATGCTTACACAAAATTTTGGGAAGCGTCATAATAATGGGTATGTACGTCAACTTGAAGGAAATGAGTAAGTGGGCACTTTTAGAAGAACTGCCATAGGCTATTGTTTAGAGTGCGTGGTTAGTACGAGAAAAATATGTTTACCGTGTCCACAGGTTTGAAAATGTATTTCCTGCATAAATGATTTTGATGCATGAAAGTTGAAAAATTGACAGATATACAGAACCACTTCTCTCAAATTGTGCTTTCTTAATAAAATGGTTTAGAAATGGGGAAAAAGTTGATTAGAAGCACCAAAAACTGTTTTGGTGCCGTTTTACAAGGTGAGCATGTGAAATTGGCCAACGTAGTGGGGAATATGTTATTTGTTGTGCTTTGTACGTTGCTGTACACTTACTGTATTCTGGAAGCCACCGAAATATGCACCCCCTGCAAGCTCACACAGCGAGCAAAATAATGTTACGGTGCGGCATGGGAAAAGTACTACCCGTACCATATACGACTTTACCCCTATCTAGGTTTTGGACCTGGGGGACGTCTGTCCTAACCCTGGCTCTGTGCCATGAAATTTTTGACTTGGGATGGAGGGAGGTGAACGGGCACGTTTATCATACATAATATGCGTAACAATAATCAAAAAATGTCTTTCAAACAAGTTCTGCGCTTGAGCCAAAGATAAACAAGGATAATCATGCTTGAAAATTTTGAGATTTTGAAATGAAAGAAAATGATTGACTGGTCGATAAAGAAAGCAGACATGAAAAAATACAAGTCTAAAGATAAAAAAATATAACAAAACGCTGAAAAATGAAAATTTTAATATGGAACGAAAATAAGTAAAGTGTGCAAAAACATCATAAATTCGATTCGATTAAAAAACGGACGTAAAACTTCAATTTCAACGCAATGTTAATTCAAAACGGATGAACTTACAACAACGAGAATGCAATTAGTGTACCAAGCACATATTACAATAACGGACTAAGGGGCTCCCCAAGAAATTTTGAGAAATAAATTTTACATATCTTAGACTTGAATGTGCGTAAACTAAGAGTTAAGTTTACGCACATTCAAGTCTGAGATATGTAAAATTAATGTTGTCATCGAGAAAACTTTAACAATCGATCTCTTCAGTACATCATCGACATGCTCTTGGACCGTTAGCATAATAATTCCAACATTTTTGGCAAAGGTGGACATCAAACTCGAAAATGTTTGCGTTTCTCTGATTTTTGACAAATTATCGGCACTCAAGAGTATTATAATCAGCTCAAACACAGCTAAATGAGGCATTTGTGGACATTTTAAAGCAAAAACGATCAAGGGAAAATAGGGGAAAAATTTTGACCCCTTTCACCATTCGGGGAAAAACTCGGGGAGAAGTGTCCCAACAAACTCCGCTTGATGTAAATTCAAAATTAAGATACATAAAGATAAATATGCTTAAAGAACTGGCTCGAAGTGCCAAAAAGTTTCGAGATTGGGACCCTCTAAAATACACAATAACGTATATTTTGGTCTCGACTGGCAATTTTTCTTTCACATTGTTCGAATCATTGTTTTTCCCAAATGAGGTATTTTAAGAAAAAATTAGAAACATGGAAAAAGATTTTACCATGATTTGAATTATGAAAAGTTTTTGGAATTTCAAGACTGAAAGGTGCTTTTTCGTGAAATTTTAAAAGTTAAAATTTTAAAACTTTCAGACGCATGGCATCGGTCATGAGTGAATATAAATTAGTTTCTAACAGGCGCGACCGGTAGCATATCGTAATTTCAAGTTTTTAACAATAAAAAAATAAAACTCGATTCTAATCAAAAGCACAAAAATATCAGTAGCAGTTGAATTCCCGGGAAATCTATTCTTTGTTCAACCGTTGTGTAACATTGATTGCATCGTTTATCAGTGCAACCTGACTGACCTGATTTCCCTCAATTGATAATGACCATAAGAAAATCACAATTTCGGGTAAGCTTTTAAAATGTATAAATAAAACATATGTTGTCACAATATAAACACATTTCAGAATGTGAAAATTTTCGGAAAATATGGAGAAACGACTTTTGTGTTGTTCGCAAATCACATGTTGAAAAAATCATCGAGATAGAAGTCTGTAAACCTATATGTCTGTATAGCCAGGCGGAAAAACAGCTTTTTTGGTGCATCTAAGCCGGGAAGGTGCATTTTGGTGCACTTTAGAAGGTAAAAAATTCAGAAAATTTGTTTTTTCGCACGAACTCTTTCGCCATCTGGCGAAAGAGGTCAAAAAAATTTTCGACATTGTCGCCAAACTGCTTTTTTCGCTCAAAAATACACATGCTTTATTCATGTTTTTTTGATCTCATTAGAACATTATCATGATCCTACAGTAATTGATTTACCAAAAATGAAGAACAAAATTTTTTACATTCAGATCAGATAATGATAAGACCATAATAATTGCAAAGCAGCAACAAAAAAAACTGACGCAAAAAAAATCTTAAATTGCTTAGGAATTCTACTACTGACATCTCTGTGATCAGCCAAAGTAAAACACTTGAGTTATTCCTCTCTAGGCGCTAAGTGCTGGAAAAAATTTTGGATTTCTATACTCAAAAACGCTGGAAAATGAATCTTCTCAACGCTAGTTTCATTATTTGAAGTTTCAATTTTCCGTCTAGAATGATGTTCAGAAGCAATAAAGGGCTGATATTTCCAATCAGTAAACTAGCCAGAAAATGATTTTGAAGTCAACGATGTTTCATAAATTCGGGCGAAACAGGAACTTATAAATAAAATTTCGGCACGAAGCGTCGAAAAGTTCTCTAGATATTCTAGAATGCTGGAAAATTAAGCATCTAGAATATCTAAATCGGGATATAAATGCTCTCCGAAATTAAGTTGTTAGTTGAGATACCAGCAAGGGTCTGCGTGTGTGAAACCGCTTCACCATTGCTGAACATCTATTGAAAAATTGCATAATTTTCATGTAAAACTTGTTCGTCCCGAGGTTTTCCAGGCCTCATTTCACTTCTACGCAACATCGTAAACCCCCCCCCCCTGAAATCCACATTTTAGCAATTTTTAGTTGGATACCAAACGACCCAAAGATTCCAAGCACAGATATGTCCGCATTAGTGATGTGCGTCGGATATCCGGATGAGAAAAAATATCCGGATATTTTCACTGTTCAAAAAAGAAGTAAAGGTTAGAAGCTACCCTATTAACCGAAGTTTCAGCAACAAAACAAAAAAATCAAATTATTTAAGTGTATATGCACTGCATCGTATATTATTCACTGCAAGTTTTTTTTGGCACGAGTCCCATTACATTCGTTAACACAGTTAGCACTGTTGACAAATAATACTTCCTTGATGTCAAACTAATGTGCGAGTTTGTCAATTCTGATAACATGCTTTTCTTGTATTGACTCATGAAATTATGCTTGATATTGGTACTTTTAAAGAGAGTAAGACTCCCATCGTCATCTGATTCTAATTAAATCAGTTCATTCTTACATAATGCACTTGATTAGTTGATCGAGAAGTAAATATTCAGTAGTTAGTTTGAGGGTAACTCTTTTAGGAATCGCTAAATTCGCATTCTGTTTCGATAAACGTTTACATCTTTTCATTGTATCTGGAACAATTTGTGAAAACGGCGATTTTTGATTTTTCACCACAATTTGTGATATTCTTAACTTTTTTCTCGAACTTTTTTCGAAAATTTCTTCCTTTCAGTCATTAGCACCGTGCTAAAAAACTGCTATATACGTCAACATCAGATTTGGCGTACCAAACCAACCTTAAACAGAGTGAAAATCCTAACGTAAAAGCGTTGTGTAAACGACTTTAACAGTGATTAATGCAGTCCGTCTTTGATTAGAAAGCATAAAAAAAGATTAAGTTATATAAAGTTATGTTTACTTTGAAATGCAAAGGACATTGGACAACTGAAGTTCAAATGTGGTTTAAAAGTAACTTTTCCTGAAAAGTCTCTGAGTTCTTTGAAGTCAGTTTTTACCCATACCCATACCTGTACTTGGGGGGTTGGGGGGGGGAACCCCCCCAACTTGGCCAACCCTATACCCAAAATCATTCCCCCCAACCCCCTCCCCAGTTTGGAAAAAATTGAAGAAATTTTCAAAAAAGTGTATGTTTTTTGAAAATTTTTTTGGCTTGGTCGAACTCTACACCCAATTGTTGGGACCCCCACCCCCAACTTGGTCAACCCCGTACCCAACCAGTGTTTTTTGTACTAGACAAACATTTTTGACTCCGTACAAAGATTTTTTTGGAATCTTTGTACAAAGTACAAAGAGATTTTATGGACAATATCTGGTCAGAAAATGCTTCTTCAGGCTCTAGTATCAGAAAATACAAAAAAAATTTTCCGGTGCTTGGCGCCGGATTTTATAATTCTTTGCAATGATCTACATATATACAATTTTTCTACAAATCGTGCTTTCTGAAGAAAAAATTTCCGGAAGAGGGAAAAAATGTTGGCGGTCCTATATGGAAAAGACGAATTTTGGTCCATTTCGGAACGTCAAAATCTATTTTTCCAACTTTTTTGCAACTGTAATTTTAAACATAAAGCCGAGTTTGAATTGAGAAGCATCATGGAAGTAATTTTCAGAAATTTCAGGTTAAACTTGAAGTTTTTCAGATTTATGAAAGTTATGAGTATATTTTCTTAATTTGTAAGATGATTATTTTTATTATGAAGGACGTGAACTCGAGTGACATTAGGAAGAAACTTTGTGCGAAAATACATGAAAAATCATGGTTTTTTCAGTGTACAAAAAAAATTTTCTTCGTACAAAGAGTTTTAGGCCGATCTTTGTACAGGTACAAAGAGGCTTGTACAAAAAAAACACTGTACACAACCCCCCCCCCAAACTCGGAAAAATTGAAAAAAATTAGGGAAAAAGTGACCTTTTTGGCAAAATTTTCGAAATTTTTTCGACTTTTTTGGGTGTTTTTCGACCCCCTCCCCAAAATTTTGGAAATGTTGGGACCCCCACCCCAAAATTTTGGGTTTACCCTCCCCCTCTAACTAGTCGAACCTCTTACAGGTATGTTTTTACCGGAGATGTCGGATCCAACAATTCCAGGGTAAAATCCAGACCGAACAAATACAAGATCCGGATTCAACTCCAATATGAGGCTGAATCTTCGTAAATTCAAGAGTGATGTAGCAGAAGCAGGTCAATTTTTTAGAATCTATCCACCAAAAAGCTTTTGGACTTTTCACTAAAACCGAGAAGAAAAAATATGAAAAATGTACTTTTCCTGCAGTTACTTTTTGTGATATCGCAGTCTAAAAAAGTAACATACTTTTATAACAATCACGTTTAACATTTAAAACGAAAATATATTCCATCTATTGAATATCATTATGTAGTATGGTAGTTGACCCCAGTGTATTATCACTTATGTGACTTCTTTTTACCCATGTGCAAATAACATTAAAAATATCTGAATATCCGATGGTGCAAAAAGCAAGGATATCCGGATATGAAAATTTCTCCCGGCACATCACTAGCAAATTTTTATGCAATTTAGGTTTTCCTTCATATAAGAGAGGTTCTATAGGATAGGAACCCCTCCCCCCAGAAATCGTCGGCAATATGGCTAGCCATTGGCCAACCCCCCCCCCGGATTTCCCTATCCTATACCTAGCCATATGGTAGTCATAGGGACCCCCATACGTTTAATCGGAAAAATACTAAAAAAAGTCAATTTTTTAGTGAAAAATGTCAATTTTTGAAAAAAAGGTCAAAAACGTCAATTTTCAATTTTCTAGACGCTTCGCGCCAAGAATACGTTTTTTACAGTTTTTAGACAAAAATTATCATCTTTTGAACCAATTACCGGACTTTATTGGGGAAACAATCGAATCTTTTTCCTTCAGAGACCCCCTCCCCCAAAATTTTGGGGAATCGGTGACCGCTTGGGCTTTTTGTTACTAATAATTTTAATATCCTTATCATAATCTGACTCAAAAGTCAAAATTTATTTCTTCCGTAGTTTTGGTAAATTGCTGACGGCAAAAGCATGATTATGTTCTGAAAAGCTCGAAAATGCATAATGCACATAATAGCATTTTTAAGCGAAAAAACGACATGGCGAAAGGGTCTCCGTAGGGGGTAAAAAAGCAGGATATTTTCGGCGCTCCGCGCCGTCAATAAACATAATATAACCACTCTTATTCGGCCTGAACGCCAGGCCATTTACTTTAAATAGAATATTTGTATGATTGCATCAAACCTATAGGTTGTCAATAATGACTGATAAATGAATAGGAATTTTTGAACTTTCTCTAGTGGGATCTAGGATTGGGTCTAGGAGGCATTTTTGCCCCTAAAATTTTGACTTATTCACTTATATATAGCGAATTGTAGTTATTTTCATTCAATTTTAGATTCAAAGTAAGTGTTTTACAGGCCCTAAAATCATAAAACATCGAAAATTTTCCGGCGCTTGCCGCCGGATCTCATTATATAATTTTTCAAACAGTCTATTCACTGTTTTTATACAAATTAAACTTTCTGGGGAGAAAAAATTCTCGACAAAGGAAAAAAATATTGGGATCCGACATGGAAAAGATTAATTTTGGTGCATAAGAGATCAAATTCTCAATTTTGTCATTTTCTGTAACTATTATTTTAAACATGGAGCCCATTTTGAATTCAAGATCATATTTTCATAAATTTCAAGTTTAATCTGAATTTCTCAAACTTGTGAAACTAGGAACATATTTTTTAGTTACTAAAATGATATATACATGTTTTCGAACCTTGTATGTCCATTGAACAAGTTATGCTTACATTGATTTTCCAGCATTTTAGAATGTCAAAATTTAAAAAAATTTATTTGCATATCCCCGGAAAGATATAGGAAGCAACGGAACAATAAGAACAGAAGCTGCATTTTCAAAACCCTATACTTTTGAGTCAGAAGGAAATAAACTCAAGTGCTATCTTGGAAGAAGGTTTGTGCAAAAATAAATGGAATATCGTATTTTCTGCATAAAAATTTTTTTGCGCAAAGATTTCTCGGCCGATCTTTGTACATGTAGAAAGAAGCCTGTAACCGAAAACGCTGGTAGGAAATCAAATTTCGAACGGTGATTTTTTTCAACTCGTACCAACTGATCGAATATCTATATAATTTAATTATACAGTACGTTCTACAGTGTGTTACAAGCCCATTTTTCGATATTTTTCAATTAAAAATTTTTGGCTCCCAAAATTTCAATTTGGCCCCTAAAAATTTAGGCCTAAGAGCCATTTGGCTCCTGGTTTTCAAACCAAAAAAAGCCTGCCTAAGACCCTGTCCCAAAAAAAGGGCCTAACACCCCCCTGAACTTTTTCCAAGACAGTTTTTGGTGATTTTTGTGCATATTTTGTATGAAAAACAAGCTTGCAGAACTTTTTTTTGTTTTTTTGTTGACTCACCCCCTATCCCCATGGATAGAAAGTCCAAGGACCCTTCCTCCCGGAAAATTCTTGCCGTGCATGTCTGACAGAGACCTTAATGATTCAAAAAAAAATCTTTACTAGTCATCGCCGACTTTAACTTTTTGATGTCTTCTGTAATTCAAGGACAAATGCTCGCAGACGCCTTATTCAGCCGTTTCAAAACTTATTCTAACATTCTTCTTATATCCATAAAGTAGGGTTGTCCCAGGCCCCGGCCCCGGGCCGGGGCTAGGGTTGCCCAGGTTCGGGGCAAGACTACAAAAAATTAGTATTTTTGATAGTATAACAACCTCGATTTATAATAAAATTGAAGTTTAGACTGTGACAAGTAAATATTCAGTAGTTAGTTTGACAGTAATACTTTTATTGATCACTAAATTCATGTTCTATTTGGATAAAAGTTTAAAAGTTTTCATTATATCCGGAACTGCACTCCAGCTTCAATTGATTTTTTCAGAGAGCGTACAATTATATTATAACTTCATTATTACTGATTTGCCTAAACTCCAGCATACATGTCAAAACATGTTTTCAGATTACCTAAGTAGTGTCCAAGAAGTTAGAGCTGGAGCGAATTCAGATTCGAGCCACAGTCAAAGACAAAGAGAATGAGGATGTTGACAAAGTTGTTATTTGGGAAAATGGTGATTTTTGATTTTTCACTACAATTTTGTGATATCTCCAACTTTCTTCTCGAGTATTTTTCAAAAATTTCTCCCTTCAAATCAGGGTTTTTTTCCGTACCAGACGGAGTTTTTAGGGCTGGGTCGGATCCGTACTGTACAGATTTTTTGATGCACAGTGCAACCTAAAGCCTGACGATACATTTTGATTACTTTATAGGATTTCCTGTCTGGAAAGACATTTTCATGCATTTTAAAACAAAAACTCCTGAAAATTTTCCGGCGCTTTGCGCCTGATTCAAATGGTTTATAATTTTGAATGTTAGTTCTGGTTCACGGTTGAAAAATGTCGTCCTATCTCGTGGATGATGTTCAATCTTGTATTGTTTCTCGACGTAGTTGAAAAAAAAAAGATTTTTCTCGATCTTTTTGCAGTGTTTGAAGATTTTACTGTTTTGTGAACATAAACTTCCCATTTGAAATATGATTCAAACATCACCACAGCAGAAAAATGACAGACATTTCATCTGCTTGGGGAATCTAAACTATCGGGTGCGTGCATAATTTTTGTATTAAACATGTTGAGAAAGATACATTTTCCTGCATTCTAGAACATTGAAATTTGAAAAATTTTCGACTAAAAGATTGAAAGTTGCTGCTGAATTTTTTGCAACCTTAATTCTCGTGGTTTCATTGATCTGAAAAGACTATTTATTATTATGATTACCTGTGCTAATAAACGGTGATTACGATCGATAGCACCATGCTAAAATACTCTGCAGATTAATCGATACAACTTCATGTATGCAATGCAGTTTCTTCGGGAAAAGAATGAGTTTCCTAATTTTTAGTAATGGCAATTATCTTAAAAATTTAATTTTTTTGTCTGCGTCAGACCCTATCTAACCTAACAATTGATGCAGTATCATAGCTGACATGAAATAAAAAGAAAAAGAATCACTTTAAAAATTTTTCGATGTGATACATGAAGTATGATACAACTAGTGACGTATATGTTAATATGTTATATGTCTGCCCGGCCCCGGCTAAAATGTCTGCCCCGGGACAACCCTACCATAAAGCCGTCCATTCGTGAAAAATGAGGAGAAAATGTAAATTTTTGAGTTTGATTAGAATATTGGAATTCTTATTCAAACGATCCAAGAGCATATCATATCCTTGAATTACAGAGGGGATCAAAATCCGTCCACAAAAAAACACTGGGGCTATCCAGCGTCCGCCTGCCTTTTCCCCAAACGGGAAAAGGGTCAAAATTTTTTCCTCTATTTTCCCAAAGTCGTTTTTTCGCTTAAAAATGCTTATATGCGCTTTATTATAAGTGTTTTTGAGCTTTTACAAACCTTTTGGCATTTTTAGAGCCGTTAATTCATTATTGGAAAAAAAATCAAAATTTTAGAATTTGAAGTCTAATAAGCATTGTGAAACAAATTTTCCAGCAAGCTATCCAAGCATACTGCCCCATAGGGAGGGGTATGAGACATACCTGTAATTGGGGGGTTGGGGGACCCCCCCCCCCCGCCGACTTGGCCAACCATATACCCAACCCCCCTCAGACTGGAAAAATTTAGAAAAAATTGGCAAGAAAAAGCCTTTTTTGGGAAAAATTTCGACTTTTTTCGACCCCCTCCGCCAAAATTTCGGGTTTACCCGCCCCCACCCAACTGGTCGGACCTCTTACAGGTACAATGGTATGAGAGGGTATTACCACTACATAAGGTCCTTAAAATTCATCATTGATTGCTTAATTTTGAGACAAAATGACGGGTTTAGTGGACATTTTGTTTTTTTGCGCATGAACATTGGCACAAAACGCCAAAAAAAGTTGTGTCAACGGTACAAAAAGAATTTTCTTCTTAGAAACATACTGATAAGTTCGAAAAAGTTTTATGCCAAAACTTTGATAGAAACACAATTAAAGCTACGTTCACCGCACAATTCCATTAAAAATCGTGTCTGCCCTATTTAACCACGTTAGTAAGATAATGAAAAATAATCGAGAAAACGATTTACGGATTTGTCAGATTCGTCGAACTCCTCATAGTTTATATCTTTATAACCAAAAAGTCTTTTTGTAAACTTCTGTTGAACTCTCTCTGCCAATTTAGTATCTCCAACCAGGCAAGGATTCCTGAACCATATTCCAGAACATGAAGAACATAGGACTTAAATCCCTGATTTTTAATTCATTCAAGTTTGAATGAAAGCATTCTAAAATCAGATTAGCCACCCGAGATGCCTTTTTAACCACAAAACTACAGTGGAAAGTGGCTGACAATTTTTCGTTACTTCATCTCTGAAACAGTAGGAATCATAAAATCATTTATATTATACTTCACTTTGGGGTTTATACTCCCAAGATGCAAAACAGAGTATTCGTCGAGAGAAATAGATACATGCCATTTCAATGTTTGTTCGTAGGATCAACTTGTATTTTAGCATTTTCTGTAGCATTGAATATTTTCACATCATCAGCAAAAATATAAATTTCACTGCTAATATCATCAAATATATCATCTATAAAAATTGAGAATAAAGTTGGTCTCAATGAACTACCCTGAGGAACCCTACTAGCAACCCAAATTGGATTGGATAAGCAATTGCTAATTTTCACTTGCTGAGCTCTAGTAAATAAAAAACCATTTAACCACGTCAATAAAAATCCAGAAATAATTCCAGAATCCAGAGAAAAGGAAGCTAATTTTCCGAGCAGTTTTTCATGAGGAACAGTATTAATTGCCTTTTGAAAGTCCATATAAATTAAATCTGTTGTTATTATCTGTCCAAGTTTTTGGCCCATTGTGTTTTACAACTTAAAAGTTATAGAAGACAAGATTTTTTCTTTCTAAATCCAAATTGTCTATCGTTCAGAAAATTGTTTGATTCGAAATAATTGGCCGTCAGGTCTACAACACTATATACAAATAAACTGGTCTGTAATCTTCTACCTTTGCTGGGTCCTTTTTTAAATAGGTACCAAACGTGATGTTTTAAAAATATCTGGTAATGCTCCATTGCACCAGTTTTAAATGAAATTTCACAAATTGTTCTCAAGAGTTCTGCCAAAACTAAACGTAATTTTTTCAGGAAAAAAGCAAAGTCTACCAAGCCGAAGAGACAGAGTAGGCTTCAAATATTTAAGAGTCAATAGGACTCTTAGGAAATCAATTTTTTAATACGATATTCAGGGATTTTTTCATTGTCCAAGATAAACACAGATCCAAAACGAATTCAATGAATTTCCAGTCGGGCAAACTAAAATTCAAAAACTAGGCGAGCAACTAAGGCTTTGGATCCTTCCGAGTGGCTCTTATAGGGGGATGACATAGTGACGTGTCACCAAGCTGAAGAAGTGAAAATTATTTTTTTAAATCAAGTTGCATTTTTAACAACAGCTGTAACAACTGTGCTTTCAACTGTCGAAATCTGTGCATGGAAATTGTTTGTTCTCTAAATTGTGTCATTGGAGAAAACAATTTTCGCCGAATGTGTGGATAAATATCATGGGGAGGGAGGAATACCACATTATTACTGTCATTGTTCTCCAATGTTTTATAGAATAAGTCGTTAAATTGTCATGATAGTCGGGCATCGTTTCCAGAAAAGAATATTTTTGTTAGGGATCGGCCGAGGGTAAAATAAAAAGCCTCGGCCTCAGCCGAGCCGAGGATTTTTGAAATCCTCGACCGAGGCCGAGGCCGAGGCCGAGGATTTTTTTAACATGATATTATATTAATACACTGGTCACTGGTAATACTAATAAGAGACTTCTTTACTCTTGCCTTTATGATCTTCATCAAGTAATTCAAAACATAAAAAAATCTATTGTAAAAAATTTATTGTAAAAGTGTAACACTAAATAGGTAAATTAACGCAAAGATGTCTTCTATGCAAATTTTGTAGAATTTATGGAGTCAACCCGTCATTTGATGCACTGTTTTTTTTCCACGAACTTTTTTCCACAAATGTGGAAAGGGGTCAAATTTTTTTTCCACATGTGGATAAATTTTTTTTCGTCTTAAAATCCGTTTTTTGGCTTAAAAATGCTCACAGACGCTTTATCGCACTGTTTTTGAGCTTTTTCAAGCCTTCCGGTGTATTTAGAGAAGTTAATTCATTAAAATTGGTGAAAAAATTGAAATGTTCGACCTAAAAGCCTAATCTACAAGCGTTGTTGAACAATTTTTCTAGCAAACTATCCAAGAGCATAATTGACTTGAATTACACAAGAAATCAATGGTCAAGTCCTCTATGATGACAAGTGAAAGCCCAAAAAAGATGGTACTTTCCGGCGCAAAGCGCCGGAAATTTTTTTGGGTATATTGACATTCTGGGATGCTGGAAAATCATTTTTCCGAACATTATTTCAAGAATTAGATTCCAATTTAGTGTTCAAGAGTCGTAATTTCTAGAATTTTACTTGAAAAATTTTAAAATCTGTAATTTATTTGTAAACTCTCATGAACTTGGTCGAAAATATATGAGTAAGAAAAGTATAACTTTCCGAAAGATATTTCCAAGAAGCTTTTGAATTGATTTTACGTTAGCAAAGAAATAATCGCATCATAAATCCTAGAGACTTGACGTGTATTCATCTTTCTCAAAAAGAAAAAATGCGAATCTTCATTAAATATTATGATAAAATGTTGAAGATAACCAATTAAAACATGAGATACTACGTTTAAGATGATGAAAACTTTTATAGATTAAGTGATAAATGAAAGTAGACATGATAAAAGCCGCGCCTGAGCTACTTAATGAATAATGATGATTATTAAAGCTATAACCGGCGCGAAGCGCCGGAAAATTTAGGGATTTGGACCTCCTAAAATGCACCAAAATGCATCTTTTCAATATGAAAACCCCAAATTTTTCTTCCACATTTGTGGAAAGACCTCAAAAATTTTTTCCACATTCCAGATTTTTTTTCCACATTATAGTGCAAATGTGGAAAAAAACAGTGCTTTGATGCAGTAAACATTTTACATCAAAAATATCCTACTTGCTTTAGAGTTGCAAATAATCCTCGGCCTCGGCCATTTTTGATCGACACCCTCGGCCGAGGCCGAGGGTGGCCGAGGGTACCAATCCTCGGCCGAGGCCGAGGCCGAGGCCGAGCCCTCGGCCGATCCCTAATTTTTGTCACTCGATATCGTACCTTATTATATTGATGCTATTGTTTTTATTTTCATTGTCTACTTTAGGTAACTATAATTGTGAAGCGTCGTCATAACCGGGCTCAGTCAAATCAGCAATCATCATTCACCTTTTTTGGTGAAAGTTCTAGCAAACATCGTAGCATCTAGCAAACCCAATGTGATAACTGTTGATAAAATTACGAATAATATCGAAGAACGAACCACTAATAGTAATAATAACAATAATATAAATGTCCAACGTGAATGCAATATTGCAAGTTCAATCAGCTCTAATGAAGCTTGGATGCAGCAAGACAATGATGAAGATCAGGCTAAAAATGTTGACGAAAGTAAAGAATCTGTTGACTTTCATGCTTTACATCTTGTACTCACTTTCTGTAGTGTAACATACATTATTTTGTAGTTTGTTTTACACTTATCAATGAGGATGATACATTAGCCAGTGGATCAGATATTATAGATTCGTTTAATTTGTCATGTATTAAATCCGAACGCATTAAAGCTGAAATTCAAAACAATGATTGGAACACTTCGTCTAAAACTTTCAAATCAGGTTGCCCATCAGAAGAAAAATATTGGCTTCCAAAAAGGATCGCCTGATGAAGAACGTCTTTTTGTCCAAAGAAAAATGGAAAAAGACAAGCTGCGAAAAGATTATTTGAATTTTGAAAAAGTATCCAGCCCTGATTACCATTGGCTCATTTATTTAAAGGCGAAAAACGGTTATTTTTGCAAGTAAGTATCTAAATTTAATTCTAAAACTGTGTTGGCTAATTTATTAAAATAAATTTTTAATCAACTTATCAAATATCTACGTTTATTTGCAGAGCATGCTCAAAATTTGGCAAGGATAAAGCAAATATGAAGGTATCAAAAAGCTGACAGTTGACGATGATGATGATTTAATTCGCAAAGGCACTAAGCAATGTTAGAATAATAAAAAATGAACAACTAAGTTAATTAAATACGGAATAACAGTTGATGTGAGTTGTCAGTAGCATCCTCAATAGCTGCTGTTGTGCCAAAATATTGCCTTGTTTCACAGTTTTCTGATTTAAAGCCAGCAGCTGAAGCTTATTTTGATGTGTTAGGCTCATCAGTTGGAGAAATACGAGTAAATATGTCATCTTATTTTCTATTTTATCTAATATTCTTTTCACGGCATAGCTTGCAACTTTGCTTCCATAACAGGCTTTTCCAGTATAATTTAGGTAAAGAAATGAATCATTCACTTTTTACTATAAATATAAAAGTTGGCGATGACATTGTCATTTAATACCATGGGATAACAAAACGATCAAGGACGTTTTGAAAGTGCTGCCTCATTGTGACAAACTTTTATTTCCAAGTATTACTGCTTGCTTCAAATTTTGGGAACATTGCCAGTGTCATCATATACGCTACTTTTTCGAACTATGCCAATTTTTTTGGTGTGTAAAAAGATTTTTTGTGAGCCAAATTTTCTTTAATTTTTCCACCTAACTATTTATTTCCCAGCATGAAATACACAATACCATTTTACTTATATGCAATCTGATGTTATTTCCATTTTTAGGTGAATCAGAAGGTACCTTCAATTCGCTAACGTATTTGAAAAGTAAGTCTCGACAAGCCAGAGACGGCTTATAACAAGCCAGGGACAGCTTACAACAACAAGCCAGGGACGGCTTTCAACACTGGCAGTTTTAAATATTCACAAGGACGTACCGATTGATATTAAGACAGTTATGGATGAATATTTGACGAATAACAATCATATGCATTTTAAAAAATCGATGATAATCCGGAAATTGACGAAGCTTTGCTTTAGTTTCGATTTCACTTAATGGTGTGGTGCAAGAGCAAAGCAACCGAAAACTATTTTATGATATCAACTAGTGATGTGCGCCGGAAAAATTTTCATATCCGGATATCGTGTTTTTTGCATCTTCCGATATCCGGATACCCGACCCACATCAATAATATGAACTGAAAAGCTTAAACCAGTGTTTTTTTGTGCCAAAACATGGTTTTTGGCACAAAAAAATTTGGAATGACACAAAAAATTTTAAGCGTTTGTGCCAATTCACACGAAATTTTTGGCTGGTCAAACATTAAATTTCCTTGATTTTTAGACGATTTAGGGACTGAAAACGAAAAAAATTTTCGGCGCTTCGCGCTGAGTCAATGAAAGTTATGTAACCTGATCGTATATTCGACCCGAACGCGAACGAGTTCTCTCCGAACAGCGTATTAGTATCGTTGCAGCAAACTTTAGCTGTCAATGACTGATGAATAAGACGAAATTTTGAATATTTTCTGTTCATTCAGTCAGATTCAGATTTAAAACTGAAATTCTTACTTTGTGTATTTGATTGATCCAAATAGAAAATCGATATTGTTGGTATATGATGTTTCAATCGAAAATTTACACAATTCTCGACTTTATTTTCTCTAATCTTTACATTGTTGTTAAAATAGATATTCGTAGTCGAAAATTGAATCAGTATATGAGTTTCCTGAACAATTCTAGAGTTATATTTAAATTTTCTCAGCATTCCATTCCTTTTTGAGTCGTCGTGAACCATTTTCTAACACAGTTTTTTCTTATCTCACTGACATGGTTAGCTGAAGAAAAAGTTGGACACGATTTCTAGAAAAAATTAATGCGTTAAATTTAAACGTTGTAGGTTTGATTTACATTTTTATCAAAGTTTTGGCCTAAAACCTTTCCACAGTTTTCAGTATGTTTCTGGTAGAAAAAATTTTTGTGCGATAGACACAAATTTTTTGGCATAAATGTCCGTGCACAAAAAAAAACGCTGGCTTAAACGATTTTTTCAAATTTGGCGCATAAAAAATGGGTGCATATTTTTTTATTTCTTGCAATGTCATCATGCTGATTTCAGTCCCGTAAGAGCAACTGTATGCACGAATGTCCGTCCGTGTACAAAAATATCACTATTCCGAATTGCCACCGCCACGTGACTTTGGAAGCGAAACTGGGGCGATAGAAACACTGTTTTTTTACGCGAACTTTTCTCGGCACTTATTTAATTTATTTATTTTTATATAATTTAATATTTATTTAATTATTTATTTAATTTGGGACGGAATTTTTTTCCCAAATTATCCTAAATTTGCTTAATTCCTTCTAAAATGATGATGCTGATTACGAATACGTCAGTAGTTTTCCATAAAATCGAATATTTTGACGGAAAACAGGGTGCCCTATGAAAAATTTTTTTTCCGAAATCTGCATACTTGTCATTATGTTATTGGTAAATGGTTGATGCTGATTACGAATATGCGAGTAGTATTTCAAGCAATCAGATACATTGATCAGAAAACATGAACTGACATGTCTGCATTTTCATCAACCTGTAGTTTTTATATACTGATAAAAATCTTTAACAAAAAATGACAACAGTAAAAAAACGTATACTCTTCAATCGCGGCTTTAGGGTAAATCAAGCAAATGACCAGCAAGATAATGAAATGGATTATTCGAAAAACGTTGGCGCCAAAGAAACTCGGCTAAGTAATTTGTTAGCATTGAAATTCTTGAGCCAAAAATCAGAAAGACCGGAAAAAGCACCAATAATATTGGTCGTATTGAAAATTTAACAAGAAAAGCGTCCAAATAATACACACGGCATTGACTCAACGTTAATTTGACTATTGTATATTGTGTACAGAGTAAACAATTTTTGGCGCAATAAACTATATTATAAGCATAGAAATTTTCAAAAAATACTTCCATGAAGATTTTGAATTCAATTTACGTCAAGAAAGGAACAAACGCTCCAAAAAGTTGACGTGTTGATCCTTCTCAAAAAATCTATGAAAGAATAAATGCGGATATCGTCGCCGAAAAATTTTTAGGTTTGGACCTCCTAAAATGCACCAAAATGCATCTTTTCAATATGAAAACCCCAAATTTTCCTTTCACAATTGTGGAAAGACCTCAAAAATTTTTTCCAATTTCCAGATTTTTTTCCACATTATAGTGCAAACAATGTTTTTTGTGCCAAAATATGATTTTTGGCACAAAAAAATCTGGAGTGGCACAACAAATTTTGAGCGTTTGTGCCCATTGGCACAAATTTTCGGACTGATCCAAGGCTAAATTTCCTTCAATTTTAGTCATTTTAGGGGCTGAAAACGCAAAATTTTCTCGGCACTTTGCGCCGAGTCAATGTTAACTACTTTTATTCGTCTCGAACGCGAGCAAATTTCATTCAAATACTATATTTGTATTATCGCAATAGACTTTGAGATTGTCAATGACTGGCGAGTGAATAGAAATTGTTAACTTCTCCTTTTCATTTAGTGGAATTTCGGAACCGAAATTTATAATCTTTGTGTTTGATTCGAACAGAAAAATTGACATTGTTGGCACAGTTTTTTAACTAAACATTTACGCGACGCGACTTATATATACATATCCTTAATATAATCTTTATATTGTTCCTGGCAAATTCTATAAAATATCTGACTTCTAACAGCATTTGATTTCATTACCAATCCTATGAACCGTTATCTTGATCAGTTTTTCTTATCTAGCAGACTTGATTTTTTCTTATCTCACAGAGTTAGTTAGATAAATCAGAGTAGGCACGATTTTTATGCAAATTAGAGCAGTCAGTGAAAGTATCTAGCACCGTTTTTTCCTCAAATGGGGTCTTTTGAGGAAAAAAATTTCGAAATGAGGAAAAAAATTTTGGGTATGATTCTTATTGCGGAAAAAAATTTGGGGAATCCAAAACCGAAAAGATGGGTTTTGGTGGACTTGAAAAGGTCAAAACCCCATAATTTTCCGGCGCTTCGGACCAGTCATGGGTATAATAATAAATATTTTCTATCAGGCGCGGAGGTTAGCATATCTACTTCGACTTACTGATTAATACTCAACAGTTTCTATGAAATAACTTAGCTCGTTTCATTTTCTAATCATCAAAAGTCAATTATGTCGTCGAAAACAGAGAGATTTTTCATCAATTCTCAATTTTTTGTCTCGATGCTTGGAATTTTTCAAACGTTTGCAACCTGGACTTTTGCGTTCTTTGAAAATGGAAACTGAAGACATCATTCTAGACTGCGATTTTAAAACTTCTTTTCACGAATATCTGTTGGAGAGGTTTATTTTCCAGCGTTTTAGAATATAAAAACCCAAAAAATTTTTCGGCGCTCCGAGCCGGATCAAAACTAAATAAAATTAGATGAGCCTAATCCGAACCACAGAAATGTTGATAGCGGATAAATTCATGAGAACACTATCGTTAACATGCTTTATCCGCTCCTGTAGAACACCAATAAATTCTTCATGCGCTCATTTTAACTAACATAACCAGAATTTTCTCAATTTTTTTCCTCATTTTTTCAGGTCTCTGACTCCAAATACAACAAAATGCTTCGGTATGCTCCCAAAATGCATAAAAAAGCATCCGTGGCCACATTATAAACGCTTTTAAAAATGTGAAAAATTTCTGGCAAATGAGAAAAAAAATTTTGGGTCCGGTTCTCATGTGGAAAAAATCTTAGAGGAAAAAAACGGTGCTTTAGTATTAGTTATGTTGTTATCCATACCTGTAATCAGGGGGGGGGGTTTGGGGGAGGCCCCCCCAACTTGGCCAACTATATACCCAACCCCCCAGTTTGGAAAAAATGAGAAAAACTTGGCAAAAAAGTGCCTTTTTGGGAAAAATTTCGACTTTTTTCGACCCCCCAACTAGTTGGCATACCTGTACTTGGGGGGGGGGTTTTGGGGGGACCCCCCCAACTTGGCCAACCATATACCCAACCCCCACCCCCCCAGTTTTGAAAAAATTAAAAAAATTTGCAAGTGTATGTTTTTTGGCCTCTTTTGGGAAAAATTTCGACTTTTTTCGACCCCCCCCCCCCCAACTGGTCGGACCTCTTACAGGTATGCTGGTCGGAGGTTTTTTTGCACAGGCCAGGTTGCAACGTGCAACTTCGGTAAAAATTTTGGTTGCACAGATAATTTTTGTTTGCTCACTCAGAAATCGATAAATTTGCTTAATTATATCGGAAAAACTATCGCAATTTGGTTTTCTTGTATTTCATTCGATCCGCGTCAGTTTTAGACATTTAAAACCCAATTTTCTGTGTTTTGGAGAGAAAATGAAAAGATTAATATGACTAGACTAGAGTAGTGAGTTTTTTCGCCGAAATTTTTTTCTGGATTTCAATATTCTAGAACGCTCTGAAATGAATCTTTTCACCTTTTACTCCCCAGACAGAAGGTTTGTTTTATCAGTGAATTTAATTAATTTTCAATCGGACAAACTAAAATTCAAAAACTAGGCGAGCGACTAAGAATTTGGATCTTTTGATCGGGATTTTTATACTCAAAGTGTTTTAATCACATGAAAGCAGTGTTTTTTTTGTGCACGGACCTTTGTGCCAATTGGCACAAAGGGTCAAAAAAATTTGCGCCAATGGCACAAAAATTTTTTTTGACCCTTATAACATGCTGAAAACCTCTGAAAAGTTTTATGCCAAAAGTTTGATAAAAACATAACTAAAGATACTTTTAATACTCTAATTTGCATAAGAATCGTGCCTATTATATTTTAACCACGTCAGTGAGATAAGAAAAACTGATGGAGAAAACGGTTTATATGATTCGTAATGAAATCGAATGCTGCGAGAAGTCAGATGTTTTCGTAGAATGTGCCAGAAAGTTTATAATTTTGTTCATTTTTCGGCTACGAATTTCTTCCTAACAACGATTAAAGATTAAATTAAGTATGTCTATAAACCGCGTCGCGTAAATTTTTTTGGTTGAAAAACTGTGCCAACAATGTCAATTTTTCTGTTCCAAAAATAAAAAAATAAAATAAAATTTTGGTTTGAACAGTGGAAGTTAACAATTTCTAGTCATTGACAATCTCAAAGTTCGTTACGATCATACAAGTATAAGTACGCTATATGTTTACAATTCGCTCGGGTTCTATACAGTACAAATAAAAGTAATTTTGCGATTTCCGCCCGACTAAAAATCAAGGAAATTCAAAATCTGACAAGTCAAAAAATTTGTGCCAATTGACACAAACGCCACATTTTTTTGTGCCATTCCAAATTTATTTGTGCCAAAAGCCATGTTTTGGCACAAAAAAACACTGCACGAAAGTCAAAATTTTTGGGAAAATGACCGAGAAAAATGTTAGTCTTCATCAAATTCCTCAACAAAAAATACACGATCAAACATTTATCCATATGTTCATAATTAGAACCTATTAGCACTAACTAGAATGACCTTTTCTAATCGCGCACTAGAATAATATGAAAAATTATAAATGAATTGAAATCAAGCGCAAAGCGCCGGAAAATTTTCACTTTTGTTCTAATTTAGAACGCATAAAAATGCATCTCCAGACATAAAACCCTATCACCTAATCAAAAGAGGAGTCAGGCCTCAAGTTGCATGTCCAACTTGACAGAAAAATATTGGTTGCACAGCCCGAAATTTGGTTGCTGTGTGCAAAAAAACCGTGGTCGGATCTATACATGCACAGCATAGAAATTCTGCTGGGGGTCAGCCAGAACAGGGGGTGGAACACAATTTTTTTTCGTTCATGATAACGAAAAGAAAGGTATTCTAACGTCCGAACAGCATATTCTTACAACTTTATTAGTCAGATATGTAGAATAATTATCTTAGAATGCACTTTTTACAGTTATAATGTTACTCCTTTGGGATCAAGTATGCCTTGTTTAAAAAAATTGTTAAGCTACAGCATAATTTCCATTTTTATGACGACTTTCTCTTCTCTCTTGCTAATTTTTCTTCATCAATTTCTCAATTATTGCTGGGGGCGTCAAATCTGCTGGGGGTCAGCAAGAATCTGCTGGGGGTCAATAAAAATCTGCTGGGGGTCAAACCCCCCCCCCCACGTGCATGTATGGTCGGATCTCTTACAGGTATGTTTTTGGCATATAGCACTTATCAAAGGTTTTCAGTATGTTGTCAGGGTGAAAAAATTTTGTTGTGCCATTAACACAAATTTTTTTGGCCCTTTGTGCCAATTGGCACAAATGTCCGTGCACAAAAAAACGCTGAGTGCAAATATGGAAAAAGACCAGGGTTGGCAAAAACCAAACTTTTGAAATTTCGACTTTTTGGTTTTTTGGTTTTTGTGGTTTTTCTATGGTTTTTGTAGTGGTTTTTTTCTGGTTTAATTCTTCAGAATGTTTGGTACATCAAAATAACTATGTAAAAAACTGCTGAAAGCTCCCTGTATCATCTAAGACTAGTTAGGGAGCCGTAAAATGGCAGCGAGAAGTATTAATCTTATCAGAAGTGTCATTATTTTATACTATAGGAAATCCCCATTTAGCAATAGAAATAAAGTAATAGTGGGCACATAAAAAAGGAACCATGAGTGAAGAACACAAGAAAAGTAAAAATGGAACAGAGCATGCGATATGTAAGGGACAAATTCAAGGAAAAGAAGAAAAATTACAAATAAAGAGAAATATACAATACACAATGTACGTAATCAAAACTCAAAAGAAATCAACTAGGTACAGAATTGTATCAATGCATCACATATATACATATGCACAGAGAAGTTGAAATGACACAATTTTTAGGTTATACCGTTTTCGATAAGAGGGTTTTAAATTGATAGATTATTACATGTTATTAATATTACAAACTGCAGTTGAAGGTCCCACTGTAGACATTTCAGATGTTTCCAAATTTTTGCTTTTCAAACCTGTCTGCGAGCTATAACTACAGCAAATGGGTCTTATAATATATATACTATTCTCGCTTGCATGATAGATACATATTTTTGTCCGATTTTTTATACTTAGTAGCGACGTCAAGTCCCATAAAAATGAACCACTCAAAAGCTCCTCTCTTTGTTAACCTACAGTATCCGTAACTGATCTGTATAAAATTTTATTATTTTTGTCTCATTTATATTTTGAAATTTCGAGCTAAGAAAATTAAAAAGCTTACCGTAACAATAAATTCAGTATATTAAACTCAATCATATTTTATAACATTTTGAAGATGATATGGATCAATGGATGTCACCCCCTATGGTCAGAGGTCGAAATGGATGTCACCCCGTATGGTCAGAGGTCGAAAGATTTAGTGTCTACTTTTTATGAGCAAATTATAGCAAAGTTGACTAATGTACTAAATGCGTGGTTGCAAGATGAATACAAAGGATATCGATTGATTTATATTACATCTTTTGAGTACGAAATGTATCATAAAAATACGACTTTTTTCTACTTTGTAGTGAAGTCAATTCAACTAAATTAATTGTTTTGTTGATTTAGATAGACACCAATACATGCCTAGAAGATCGACTAATGTGAAAAAAACACTTTCCCGAGGATTTTGGGAAAAACCAAAAAACCAGAGATTTTCCAATGTTTTGGTTTTTTTTTTAAAAACCAAGAAAACCAAAAACCAAAAAACCAAAGCCTTGCCAACCGCCCTGAAAAAGACAGTCGATAGAAAAATCACTATGCATTAGGGACGAAGCGCGTATCCCTCTTCTGATTGGTTGAAAATCAAGTCCCATCCCTCAGGCAAACGCGTTATTTACTCTACAGTATGTGCGTATTATTGGTTTTAACTAACAACTTCATTCGGAAGAGCCTCAACAGCACTGCGCCCAGCTGCTGTACCCTAAGCCCAAGTCTGAGAAAATTTTTAAGGTAAATTAAATGAAAAATAAGCGAAAAAACGTCTAGGGGAAAATGAGAAAATAAATTTTTGACTTCTTCCGCCATTTAGGGAAGAGGCACAGGGCAAAAAACAGTGATTTCCGACCAGTGTTTTTTTTTGTGCACGGACATTTGTGCCAATTGGCACAAGAGGCCAAAAAAATGTGTGCCAATGGCACAAAAAGTTTTTTCTACTAGGAACATACTGAAAACTTCGGAAAAGTTTCAGGCCAAAAATTTTGATGGAAAGTTAACGTTTTACACATAACTTTTTTGTGAAAATCGTGCCCTACCTATTTTTCAGCTAACCATGTCAGTGAAAAAACTGTGCGGGAAAATAGTTAACGACGACTCAAAAAGGAATGGATGCTGAGAAAATTTAAATAACTCTAGAATCGTTCAGGAAATTCAAACTGATTCAATTTTTGACTACGAATATGAATATCTTTAGGCATACCTGTAAGACCTTCGACCAGTTGAGGGGGGGATAAATCCGAAATTTTGGGGGGGGGGATAGGAAAAAGTAGAAATTTTTCCCAAAAAAAGGCCAAAAAACATACACTTTTTGAAAATTTTTCTAATTTTTTCCTTGGGTACAGGGTTGGCCAAGTTGGGGGGGTCCACCCCCCCAACCCCCCCCCCAAGTACAGGTCATACCTGTAAGACCTCCGACCAGTTGGGGAGGGGGGGGTAAATCTGAAATTTTGGGGAGGGGGTTGGAAAAAGTCGAAATTTTTCCCAAAAAAGGCCAAAAAAACATACACTTTTTTGAAAATTTTTTTAATTTTTTCCAAACTGGGGGGGGGGGGGGGTTGGGCCCCCCCCCCAAGTACAGGTATGGTACAGGACAGGTATGTCTTTAGGTAAGATATATTTAACAACAATGTTAAGACCATTAGAGAAAATAAAGTCCAAAATCATGTAAATTTTCGATCGAAACATTGTACCATTACCAACAATATCGATTTTTCTATTATTCTATTTGAATCAATCAAACACAAAAAGTTAGAATTTCAGTTTTAAATCCGAATTTGACTGAATGAACAGAGAATATTCAGAATTTCTTTTCATTCATCAGTCGTTGACATTGACAGCCTATAGAGTTTGCTGCAACGATACTAATACACTGTTCGAAGAGGAATCGTTCGCGTTCCGGTCAAATATACAAATAGAAAATATTATATTCGTTGACTCGGCGCGAAGCGTCGGAAATTTTTTGCATTTTCAGCCCCTAAGACGTCTTATAATCAAGGAAATTTAATGTTTGACCAGCCAAAAATTTTGTGCCAATTGGCACAAACGCTCAAAATTTTTTGTGCCATTCCAAATTTTTTTGTGCCAAAAACCATGTTTTGGCACAAAAGAAAACACTGCTCCGACAGAAACTTCATTTTCAAATAATGCCTGATTTGAAACTCGGTGCTAAGCGCTGGAAAATTTTCAGAATTTCCCTTTTAAAACGCACATAATGCATTTTCGACATCTCAAAAATTTTGATAAATCAACAAGGGAGCGGCAATTTCAGCCAATCAAAAGAGGGCTACGCGCTCCGTCTTTGGTAGAAAATCAGTCAGCATACAGTAAAAATTTTTCTCAATCCATCTGCTCAAACAACGTTGTATACTTGTCAGTCATCTATAATGAGTGATAAAGTCCAACAGCTGATTACTACCTGGCATTTACATCCTCGATGTGTCACGAATTTTGAGGTTCACAGTTTGATAGGTGTACAAAATTTTCCCCCTTGACACAAGTGTATTTAACGGAATAAAATGTACCACGTTTTTGACCCGTTATACTTGTAAATATCAAGAGCGCAAAGCGAATGATATTCCATTGCAGAACCGTATCTTATAAGACTGGAAATCTGTACCCTGCCAAGCTATATTTATAGTAAAAACCGTAAAAGGTTTGTGTAAACAACTTTGAGCTAGGTACTTATTTTTTGTCATAGAAAAATAGTCTATATCATGTACACGAATAGAAAATTTTCACAACGAGTTTCGTAGTTTTGACTGTAATTCAAGCGTTTCTGTCATGATTGTGTCTATTGTATCGTTCTGAATTTATTTATTTGCAGATTTTCTGATAACGCCTTTTAAGAAATATATTGGTTGAGATAATTTATTTATTAACTATAATAATTATTAACTATTAACTATTAACATAATTATTAACTATTGTGTCACTTTTCTATTTGGAAGCATTTTATAAAAAACAGACTATACATACTAAACTGTATTGGGGCTCGCGAGCCATATGTGCCTACTCATAGACAATGTGAAATTTCAGAATTGTGCATGTTGTACATGTAGTAGGGCCCTGATCGACTAGGTAAACTTGTCAGCTTTTCAAAGTGATTCGCCAGAATGCATCGTTTCCGAGTTCAAAGTTGTCCAAAGGTTCACAACATCAAAGATTACACTCACAGCAAGTTTGTGAAAAAGTTAGAGGTGTTGTTTTGTTGGTCTTAGTGAGTGGTCAGTTTCTTGTGAGGCTCTGAGCATCGCTAGTAAAACGAAAACTGAACGTGTGGTCTATAGTCTGTTTCTTATAAAATTGTCACATTAACTGATTTGGGAGCCATGTCACATTAAGTAGATTGGTGATCAGTCAAATTGATGGGAAAACCCATACCATATCCCATAGGAAATATGGTGACGACACTCTAGGAGACATGCTGTGACCTCGTTGGGTGGCTCCTTTAATATATTCAGTTTGGGAACCTAACCCAGCTGGTACTACCACAGGAAAACCTATGGTGTACCTCCGCCTTGTCCTAGGGTTCAGCTGTAGAATAATGGACAACGCAGCCCAGTCATGGGTGGCAATCCCTAGTCCTCATTCACTGAGAATGAGGGACAGTGCCATTCATGGAATGGCTTACTGTAGGGGACCCGGTTGTCAACCTAAATCCCCTAATTGGCCCTGACCTTAAGAGTCCCAGGGCTTTCTCAACTGAGGGTACTCTAATGGGAAAAGTGGCTTAAGGAGGATTCCCACAAATATACCCTCAACAATAATAACCCCTGAGAAGGTACAATATGCAAATTTATAATAAACGACGTTGATGAACGCAGAGTTGTAAGCTAAAAATGCAGAAGACGGTTTAGGCCCAAAAATGAGTGCAAAATTAACGAAACAGGCCCTTTTAAAGGGCCCCGTAATCTACAGCATGCCTTGGGCGGAGGTAGGCCACACCCAAGCTAACTTCTGCAGTGGAAATTGCTGCAGAAGATGCCTATGGTCACATAGACATTTTCCAGTTCACTACGTTAAGCATTGGGGCGAATTTTCACTCTCCATGCTCAACATAGGAAAGTCATCTAGTGAGAATTTCCAACTAGGCATTTCACATTGCGAAACGTCCCTAGTTTTTACTGATAAGAGGTGCACATTGTGCTCCAATTACAGTGATGAGCTCGGAGAGCTTATCTTTAATGGAAATTCTGACTAGTGGGTTACATACCGTAGTCTACATGTACAACGGAAAAATAACAAATTGTAACAGAAATAAAAGTGCGAAAGTAAAACAGAAATGAAACATAAAAAGTACACACAGAAAATGCATGTAGAAATTATAAAAATGGAATGTAAAATTAACATAAGTTACTGTAAAACAAAACGTGGTGAAAAACATAACAGAAAAAATATGATGTGAATCATGTGATGCTGGGCGAAATTCGTCGGCAGGTGACACGGCAGTCCTTCGAAAAAGGGCATCCTCGTCCTTGTGTTGTTGAGGTTTTATGTGACATGTCCATGGAGGTCAATCGTCCAGGTAGAGGTGATGGCGGGCGGTCGATGGTCCAGTGGTTTTTCGGCACATTTTGGCTTGTGGATTTGTGTCAATGATGAATGGAGTTGCTGACGTTAATTGATCAGTGTGGTTGGTTATGCCTGGAGTTGCTGAAGCCAATTGATCTGTTTGGTAATGCATGGAGTTGCCATTTGTCCACTGATTTGTGAGATCTGTAATGAGACTGAAAGAAAAATTTTAGGGCGGAGATGTAGGCTATCGCACGGATGCACCTGTAATATGGAGCAATGCCCTAGTTTAGATGCATTGATTGCTGCTTATTCTCTTCTTTACACTGCTGTTCCAGCATGGAGCAGGAGCGGGTATTATGTGAGGGGCACGGTGGTCCTTTGAAAAAGGATGACCTCGTCCGTAAGTCGACTAGAGAAGAGAAGGGCTTCTTGACTACGGATCGGAGACCTCTGCATCAAGATGTGGGTCAACGAGATCCTGTGTAAAATCTCAGCTTGTTGATGAAATCAACAAGGGTGCCGTCTTGACTACCTGTGAAGTGGAAGGTATCTCCTCCGCTTCAGTAGGCTGATCAGGTGACACCTAGCATCTAAGCTGATTGACATGCACAGTATCTTCCTGATCTGCCTCAAACCGAATGGTGGCATTGGGATATGCCACATTCATTACAAAGTAGGGCCCACCGTAAATGGGCAGCAATTTAGGTGTAAGGCCATGTTTGCCGGTGGTGCGCAGTTTGAGCACCTGATCACCAACTTTGTATGAGACATCTAATGCCATGCAATCGTAAGACCAAGTGTAAGCCCCCTGTGATCTCTCAATTCGACTCTGGATCAAGGTCAAGGCATTTGTAAAATGCCCTTTGACCTCCATATCATATGTAGAAATATCAATGATATGGGCCAGAGGGTTGAATGAGAGCGCCGCATCAACAGGTAGCATGGGCGTACAACCATACATGAGTTCAAAGGGGGAATATCCTGTGGACTCATTCATGCTAATGTTTACGGCGAACACAGAATATGGCAGGCGTTCATCCCAATCAGTATGACCTTGGTGGACATACATACGTAGCCCTGTAGCTCGCATTTGATTAGCTCTTTCCACTTCTCCATTTGTCATCACGTGATAAGCGGTGGAGTGGAGTTCCTTAGTCGAACAAATGGCAGTGATTTCAGTCATCAGTTTGGACGTGAAATCAGTGCCATGATCAGACTGAAGAATCTGGGGTGCCCCGTGTCTGCAGACAATTTGTGTAACAAAAAGGCATGCTATGGTTTGCACAGTAATGTCCGGAGTAGCAAAAGCTTCAACCCATTTGGTAAAGTAATCGATAAAGACTACAATAAAATGGTTGCCACTTTCACCAGTGGTCATTGGTCCCATACAGTCGACACCTACTCGATGAAAGGGCCCCCTAATGGTGATTGGTTTCAGAGCTGCTCCAGTCTTTTGTCTGGTGGGTTTATTCCGTTGGCAAAGATCACACCGCTGACAAAACAATTTTACGTCTGTACTGAGGGAAGGCCAGTGGTACCTGCAGGCTATAAGCCTCCCGGTATGTTTAGCACCAAAGTGTCCAGCGAGAATGTCATTATGATGAGCCTCGATAATGGTAGTAACGATTGATCCGGGGTTGATGATCTTGTTGAACTCGCCTGTCCACTTCTGAAGTATGTTATCCAACAGGTGGTAGCCATTAACATCATTCTGATCACCGTAGGGTTTTAGTGACCTAAGAATGGAGGCTAGTTCTGGATCCTCAAATTGAGCTGCGAGAAGGTCATGGTGCTGCGCATCCTGTGATATCTCAGCATAAGACTCTGACCTTGCCAGGCGCTGTGCACCATCAAGGGTCATTTGAAATGATCTTGCCAGGCACTGCGCACCATGGGAGATCATTGGAGATGATCTGGCCAGGTGCTGAGCACAATCGGAGATCATCATAATTTCTCCCTCGGTTCTGTATAGGGGAGTATCATCGATACTCTCCCCGGCAAGGGAATTAGGATCAGGCAGGCATGATAATGCGTCAGCATTACCATTAGACCGACCTTTTTGCAGCCAAATTGTCAGTTTGAATTCAGCGAGCACGAGGCCCCACCGAGCTATCTGTGCTGAAGGGTTAGGTTTCTTTAACACAGCCTTAACAGCGGTATGATCAGTCTGAACCACCACCTAATGTTGAAAGAGGTAAGGTCGAAAGTGCTTGATGAAATGGACAACAGCGAGAGTCTCTAACTCCGTAATAGCGTAGTTCTTCTCAGCTGCCGTTAACCCTCTACTGGTGTACGCGACAGGATGGTCGTATCCATCATCGTCCAACTGGCTCAGAACTGCTCCTATCCCCCAAATACTTGCATCGGTTTGAAGGATGAAGGATTTCATAAAGTCCTGATGGCCCAGAATAGGAGGGTTCATCAACAGCCTTCAGAGTTAGTCGAACGCGGCTTGCTGGGGTTTGAACCACAGGAAGGTAACTTCCTTCCCTAGGAGCTTAGTCAGCGGCTCCCTGAGCCGGGTGCAGCCAGGGATGAAGGGCCTATAATAAGACACAAGGCCAAGAAAAGACTTGATGTCTTTGGCGTTTTGTGGAATGGGTAGATCCTGGACGGCAGCCAATTTGATTTTATCTGGTTCCAGGCCGTTCTGTGAGATACGGTAGCCTAGATATTCTACCTCAGAGTGCGAAAACTTGCACTTGCTCAGTCTGAGCTTCATTCCACCCTGACGGAGACGCGTAAACACATCCCTCACTTGCTCAAGCATCTGGGTGTGAGAGTTCCCGAACACCAAGATGTCATCGAGATAGGTCAATGCTGTATGCTACTGCAATCCCGTGAGAAGCAGGTCCATGAGACGTTGAAACGTCCCAGGGGCGTTGCAGAGACCAAAAGGCAGATAGTTGAACTCGTAGAGCCCAATAGGCTTGTTAAATGCCGTTTTCTCCTTGTCTGCCTCCGCAATAGGTATAGACCAGTGGGCCTTAGCCTGATCAAGGGTAGTAAAGTATTTCATACCCTTGAGTGTGTCGAGGATGTCATCAATCCGTGGGAGAGGATAGACATCCTTTTTCGTGACCTTGTTGAGACCATAAAAATCAACACACATCCGGTGTGACCCATTTTCTTGCGCACTAGGAGGCACTAGGACTGTCTTGTCCTGTGAGGAAATATCAGGAGATATCACAGCATTTGCTTTGACCCACTTCCAGTCAAGAATGGTATCAAACTTGACCACAGATCCCCCTGAGGAATCAGTGTGCATCTGCACATGACCGATGGTCGTGTGCGGGTAGAGAACCACTGAGCGTGTACTCGGGTTAACTACCTGTAGGGGTATGCAACCGTTAGTCACAGTGCTCACAGTACCAGCAAAATATACGCTGCGTTGTTGCCCAAAGAGGGGCTTAGGAAGGAAAGCTACCTCGGGCACATTCGCATATAGTGAAGGTACAGGTGCAGTAAATTGTGTCAGTGAGCGTGGTTCAAGGATAATCAACTCCTGCAAGGGCAGTGCACCTCGAGCGGAGGGAGGATTGTGAATGAGGCCCTCACACTGAACTTGAGGCTCCTTGAACTGAAGAAAGGATTTCTCTCAGTTCAAGCTGACATAATTGAACCGTCCGAGGAAGTTCGTCCCCAAGACTAGTTCAGCTGAACAATTCTCTTGAATCTGGACCTGAATCCGTTCAGAGACATCAGCCACTGTCACCGTGACATAGGCAGCGCCTAGCAGTAGAATCGGAGACCCATTGGCTGCTATTGTTAAAGCAAGCTCTAGTCTCTGTGAGTACCAAGTTGGGTAACTGGACTGCCAACTTGTGATCCAGAAGCGAGAAAACCGCTCCTGTATCAATTAGAGCTTTGGCTTCCACCCAATTGTTCAGTAGAACTCTGATATGAGGGGTCCTTATTTCAGTGGGGTAGAAGGCTGACACTACATGACCTGGATCAGGTGTAGAGTCACCAAAACTCGACTCAGGGGCATCGGTTCGCTTCGGTATTGGTAAACCGGTAGGTCGGAGTAACCCTACCAGAGCATAACCAACCAATGATTCTGGATTGGTCCAAGGAGTGGAATGAACCTGTACAGTAAGCACATGATCTGATCGCTCTCCTGAGCTCTGAGTAGCTCCTAATGATCCAATTTCTGTATCAGAGAGTGGTGGCACCTCTAGCACAGGGGATGCAGGTGCATCTGAATCACTAGGCTCGCAGAACCGGCCCTTCTCTAGTGTAACTGGAGAATTTCCAGGTGGGGGTCGAGGGCAACCTGACCCTGACCTGGCCATTAAATGACGACTGGCCCATCTAGAAGAGGTCGGACTACGTCTGGTTGACCCACATGATGAGGCGACAGAGGAAGCCCCCAAGGGTGGCCGAGAAATGGACGAAGTCCTCGATCTTGATCGAGACCCGGAACTATGGGAGGCCCTTGATAGTGAATGTGTGTTCTCCCACCAGTGTACGACCTGATCAATCTCAGCTGCTGTCAGTAGAAGTGGCAGTTCTATCACATTCGACTGACAGCTTCAAGAGTTGTAAACTCCCTTAACTTAATACTATCCCGGAGGACTGGTTTCAGCCCCCTCAGAAAGATACGTTTAATGATCTAATCCCTAATGTCAGTCGCAAGATCTGGATAAGCCACCCTGGACAGTCCCGTAAGGTGCTCAAGATAGACTATCGCAGACTCAGTCGGCTTCTGCAGATGATCTTGGATCAACTGCTGATGCAGATCTGAGTCACGCCCTACCGGAAAGTCTTTCCTTAGAAAAGCGGTGAACTCTTCGTAGCGGGTAGGCTGCGGAGTACCACTGCTAAAGTCCCGATAGGATGCAAGAGCAGGACATGTTAGGCAAGACTCCAGAAACACGATTTTATATGCATGATCTGTTTCTGTTACCCCTTGAAGTGTAAAGAAGCAGGTCAAGTGAGATATAAAATCCATTATAGACTCACCAAAAGTGCCCGAAAAGGCAGGAGGGGCCATGAAGCTGGACTCAGGAGGGTGCCTTCTACCATTTGTAGCCTCCAGCTTTTGGTTGAGCGGTCCAAGGACATTCTCAAATGCAGCTTGGACCTTATTCTCAATCTGTGAAGGTAGATCAATTTCTGACTTCATAGTTGAGGGTTCATCTTCCTGTAAGGTCGCTAAGACTGATAATCGTGCCTGTGAAGCTATTTGATCAAACTGAATAGAGAGAGGCTCACTGGTCTTTTTAAAACTAGAACTGAGACAGCAGGAACGTCTAGGTGTCTCTATTTTGTGAAAATGAGGTAAGTGTTACTCTTGTGGTCTCCCGGCGAAGAGGCGCGGGAATTATGAGATGGTTTATGTGACGGCGTTTTTGAGGCTTTAACGCTTGTTCTTTACAATAACTAGCAACCACTCAACCATGGGACTAGAAAAGAATAAGGTTTTAGCTCTCAGAATGGCCAGAGAGATAGGCTGACTCAGAAGGGAATTTATCTGGTCACCTATGTACTTAGAGAGGGGGTAACCCATATGTAAAGAGAGGGAAATTATATGTCCCAAACTTTAGTGAAGAAAAAATGGGGCTAGGCCCAAGTGGTTTAAACCAAAAGTGAATAAATTTTGAATGAAATGGTGGTTTCCCAACCGAAAAGAAGGACGAGAGAGGACTCGTGAGTATGGATATACCTGCCCAAAAGGGAATTTTATTTGGAGGTTTAGTCTGTTGTGCTAGTTTACAAAACCTTGGATATGGGAGAACTCAAAACGGGCAAAGTCCTACTCACCAGGAGTAGCGTTTGAAGTAGATTAAGAATTAATGAGTAAAGGGGGACAACTTAAAGTAAACTTAGTGGGTGTAAATAGATAGGGACAAAATTAGTTTACACACCAGACTACGGAAAGGGAATGCGCTATTACGCAATCAGCCTCACTCACTAGGAGCAATAGTGATCTCTGAAAAGTGTGATGACTAGACAGGAGGTTCCCATGGGGACGACATTCGCATGTATTTTAAAACGGTGCCCAAAACGGGAAGGCACGTTTTGAACAGAGCGGAAGCTCTCTAGGAGCATTATATACAGCTGGTGGCCAGGATTCCAATCACTGAGATGAAGTGAGGCTCCCTAGGTCACCAGTTGGAGGCAAGAGCACCAGGTACCAAGGTGCTATTCTGACACACTCAGTCAGTAAATGGGTGGCATGGGGGTCCTTGTCCCAGCTGTGCCTAATGGAGGTGGGGATATGCAGGCTTCATCCTATGATTGGAGGCGGAGCTCAAAGCATCTTGAGATCAGGGGTACAGTCTGTCTCGATTAAATGAGTGTAAAGTGAGGAGCTAAGGCGGACTCAGTTGTAATGTGTTTAGGCGGACTCGAACACCTTCGCTTAGGCGGACTAGCGGTATTATGCTATATGGACAACCAACGGAGGCCGACTCAGGATTAATGGGTGACTCTAGTGCCGACATTATTAGGAAAGCTAACGAAGGCATTTGAGTGTAAGGAATGATTACAGAAGGGCCTTTTACACTTTAGGCCCAACCAGTGGCTGTGCCGTAATTCCTGAGGAATTATTCCGGCAAAAACACTAAAGAAGATCATAGATGAGAAAGAAATGTGAGAAACTAGATAAGAAATTTACAGGAAAGTTGTCAACCCTTGCAATTGTTAGACACAGGCAGTACGGACTGCAAATGCCTAACTGTTGCGTAAGTTGAACAACCGACCCAGCTGAGGCTGAGTGTAACCCGTTCAAACCTGCAGTTAAAGCTTTGAAGGTGGTCACGTGCTGATCAATCAGTGCCGCTACCCGGGTGGACAACCTGATCAGTATCACAGAACGAGTCCATCTCAGGCTGAGTGAGCATGTCAACTGATGTTTCCCAGGCATCAGTGATATGCAGACGCAACTTGTGGACAAGAGCCGTAGGTGAGAGGGTCATATTCCAGCAATGACTTATGACTCAAGTGGCATCTTGTAAACCCACAGTAACCCGGTGCTGACATCAAATGATGTGATATACACCACCACACACTCGGTGCTGACCTCAGGTGACTGGGATGTAAGTGCCATAGTCTCATATTGCAGTATGAACACCAAAAGGTAAGAGCCTATGGCCACAGACCCCTTACGGAAACATGGAGCATTGCCATTGCTGACGCCAGAATAGGACTGTAAAATCTCAATTCCAATACTGGAATAGAAATATTATCATTGCGGACATCAGTGGGTAGGGCCCTGCTGACGTCCAAAGGTAATAGCTGGGTTTCAGTTACCCTACAGCAATGATAAGAGATGCAGTTGTTGCAGATGTCAGATGTGCGGTTTGTAAGGCCTCACATCTCCGAACAACAACACATAGCATTGTTGTTGCTGACATCAAAGACTGGAACTGGTATACCCGACCAGTCCTAGTGCAACAACACGAACCTTTGCTGTTGCAGACATTAGAGAAATAATGCCGTACGGTCACCATCCCGCATAAACAACATGTTACATTGCCATTGCTGACGTCAGAGGTAGAGCCGGAGGGCCACCCACCCCTTAAAGCAACAGCAAGGGATGCAGCTGTTGCAGACCCATGTGAGGTAGTCGTGGACATATGAGGTAGGGTCCCTAAGACACATCACCTCATAGCAACAACACAGTAGGCTGTTGTTGCTGACGTCAAAGGTCACGATCGGCAAGGTCATCACCACACACAATTACCCATAGAGACAGAAGAGAAAGAAGACCGTACAGTACGTGAAAAAATAATAATAATGACCTACTGAAGGTTTGCCAACTATGACGTATGTGTGACCGGTAAAAAAAAAATTATTTTTTTTTTTGAATTAATAATGTTTGATTTAGTAGAAAGGAAAAGGATAAAAATTTTAATTTGTTTGTTTAGAAAGAAGAGAAAATAGGTTATTAGTTTTTATTTGAGTTGATTTTTGAGATAAGAAAATTTTATTGGGTGAAAGAGTTATTATAATTGGTGTCACACATTACGTATAGATGACAGAGAAAATAAAAAGTAAAGCAAATAAAAATAAAATTTGAGGCCAAAAAGATAAGCAATGTGATCTGCTAAGTACAGTGTTATATGTGTCAACAGTATGATTTTGGCTTGTTTGGCTGGAAAATGAGCAACTTGGCCAGTGCTCAATGAAGATAAGAAAAATTTTGAAAAAGTGTGTTGACACAAATACCGGACACAAATAACAAATCAGGACCACACTTGAAGTCCAGAATCAAGAGCCGAAGGAGTACTGTATCTCATGATCGGAGATCCCGGAACCCTCAGGGGCTGTAAAACCTCATGGGCTGTGATACTCAAGTTCCTGTACCCAGGTATACTGTAGTCAGAGTACTTGCAAATCACAGTCATACTGTAACCAAATAGCCATACAGCGGTACAGTAACCTATCAGATCACAAGCAGTGGAGGAAGGCCCAATTTAAAGAGAATGGAAAAAGAAAAATAAAAAGAAAAAAAGCTCAGAGGAGATTTAGGCAGAATACTCTATTTAAAACTCAACTCTGGGAAATTTTGACTCTTGGGGATCGACTCCGGGGGAAAAACTAAGGCCAGGGGATTTATTAAAGCTTAGGGGTGGTACAACACTCATAAGGTGATAAATTACACACAAGAATCATTAATTTGATCACTTGTTGAGGCTAATCCTGACTTACAGTAATGAAACTCTACTCAAATGTGGCGCTGTCTGAGTTGGCCATGAAACTCGAACATAAGAGCCATTTCCGACCTAAGGGGCAGTGTACCTGCTTAAGGGCGTATCCGACTTACATGAGGGCAAAAGATCATCCTAAGGGTCAGTAGTCCCACTCAGAATGCGAATCAGCTGACCTGAGAGAGGTTACGCCACTCAAGTTGTTATTCTCATGATTTGAGAGAGGTTTCCCCACTCAAACTGAAATTTTACCGAATTGAAAGAGGTGTCTCCACTCAAAAGGGTAAAAGGTTCATTACTAAGAGCTGTGAAGCCAGACTTAAAGGTCGATTTTCCAGCCTCGCCATGTCACATTAACTGATTAGGGAGCCATGTCACATTAAGTAGATTGGTGATCAGTCACATTGATGGGAAAACCCATACCATATCCCATAGGAAATATGGTGACGACACTCTAGGAGACATGCTGTGACCTCGTCGGGTGGCTCCGTTAATATATTCAGTTTGGGAACCTAACCCAGCTGGTACTACCACAGGAAAACCTATGGTGTACCTCCGCCTTGTCCTAGGGTTCAGCTGTAGAATAATGGACAACGCAGCCCAGTCATGGGTGGCAATCCCTAGTCCTCATTCACTGAGAATGAGGGACAGTGCCATTCATGGAATGGCTTACTGTAGGGGACCCGGTTGTCAACCTAAATCCCCTAATTGGCCCTGACCTTAAGGGTCCCAGGGCTTTCTCAACTGAGGGTACTCTCATGGGAACACTGGCTTAAGGAG
Organism: Romanomermis culicivorax; assembly: GCA_963922205.1. NCBI lineage: Eukaryota > Metazoa > Nematoda > Enoplea > Mermithida > Mermithidae > Romanomermis > Romanomermis culicivorax. Next base: position 235,822 of record CAWUHX010000153.1, on the reverse strand, counting down.
GATTCCCACAAATATACCCTCAACAATAATAACCCCTGAGAAGGTACAATATGCAAATTTATAATAAACGACGTTGATGAACGTAGAGTTGTAAGCTAAAAACGCAGAAGACGGTTTAGGCCCAAAAATGAGTGCAAAATTAACAAAACAGGCCCTTTTAAAGGGCCCCGTAATCTACAGCATGCCTTGGGCAGAGGTAGGCCACACCCAAGCTAACTTCTGCAGTGGAAATTGCTGCAGAAGATGCCTATGGTCACATAGACATTTTCCAGTTCACTACGTTAAGCACTGGGGCGAATTTTCACTCTCCATGCTCAACATAGGAAAGTCATCTAGTGAGAATTTCCAACTAGGCGTTTCACATTGCAAAACGTCCCTAGTTTTTACTGATAAGAGGTGCACATTGTGCTCCAATTGCAGTGATGAGCTCGGAGAGCTTATCTTTAATGGAAATTCTGACTAGTGGGTTACATACCGTAGTCTACATGTACAACGGAAAAATAACAAATTGTAACAGAAATAAAAGTGCGAAAGTAAAACAGAAACGAAACATAAAAAGTACACACAGAAAATGCATGTAAAAATTATAAAAACGAAACGTAAAATTAGTGTAAGTTACTGTGAAACAAAACGTGGTGAAAAACATAATGAAAAAAATATGATGTGAATCACCTGATGCTGGGCGAAATTCGTCGGCACGTGACAAAATGCTTCCAAATAGAAAAGTGACACAAATCAGAACTGTCGACAAAATCATTTACATAGGGCTGTTACTGTAAAATATTTCGCTCGAAAAATTGTTAAAGGTTATTGCTATAGGTTCACAAATTTCCAGTCCTATACGATATATCATTTATCAGAAAATCGTAAAAATCTAAAATACTACCTGCTTTCCACTTTCATTATTTAGAAGCATTTCTAGAAAAACAAACTGTAGGTTGAGTCAAACTATTTGGAAAACAGTCTGAGTATTCTGGTTCAACTCCTGGAGGGGTAAGCTAGTGCACTCCCAGTTTCGCCATCCAAAAACCTTGAACAATTAAGGGACGTTCTGTGGATAAATTGACATAGCACTCTAAATGAGCCTGTCAATCTCCTGTGTTTGATCATTGTTGCATGAAATCCATTCGACATTCCGAGTGTCCTGATCTACAGCATTCCCCACGCTCATCTTCTGTGTTCCGTACGTTTCTTCAAAACACGCATATGACAAAGATTTACTTTCATATTCCAAATAATACTTAAACTGAACGATGCGAGCATGTAATTATCTTTTACTCGCATTATTATCTTTACGAACAATGCAAGCCAGCTGATAAGTCTTGACTTCTCCAGAGAGGTAAGTGTTTTTGAGTTTCAGGCACGTCCTTCTTGTGCATTCATGTTATGGCGATGTGAATGAGCTTCCCCGACACTATTTTGAAATTTCTAGCGATAGAGAGAACGATCTGGCTAATAAAATAACTAGGTGCTGTAAAAAAGTGCTGTAGACGGCATAGCCTCACAAATTGTATAATGTCTTTTAGCGCAATTCGGTGCAAAAATCATTCAAAATGGTCGAGTATATCACGAGAAATTAGGTTCTGGAGCGAAATACCCTGAAACTATAGTTTACTGTAGCTTTTTTATTTTATAGAGTTGCATCTGACGCCTTGCTGCATTTGCGCATGCGATCATCTGTATCTTCGGTTTGAGGGTATCTGTGCGACGAAGTTTGACTTTCCTTATGCTAAATTATATCCCGAGTACGAATTTTTTGACTCTGTGATCCAGCTTTTAACTGTCATCGAGATAATTGATGCTATCAGGAGTACCTCTATTTCAGTCTAATTCACGTGTTACACAAGAAATGGACTGCTCAGTCCTCTATGATGACAAGTGAGAGTCTAATGCCTGCAGTAAACTCGATCTCTTGATGCTCAAAGTTCACATTTTTTGCATGCAGGTCATTTTCGAAAAGTGTCGTTCCTCACAGCCATGTTCTGGTCGGCCGGGTGACCAATGGCATATCTTTAACAAGAGACTACAGTCTATTTTTCTTGTAATGTTGGTAAATTTGAGAGTGAAAAGCAAGTACTATTCCATATTCATGCCATTTTTCTATGAGGCACGCTGCATAGGATTGAAATCTTACGAGCCCACTAGACTAACCCTTAGAATTTTTATGTAAAAAATCATACAAAAAAAGCTTTGTGCAAACGGTTTTATGGGCGGACCTATTTTCTGTTATTTTTTCCGATTACAAGCATTTTATAAAAAATATCCGATAGTGCAAAAAGACGTAAGATCATCCGTATGACGCAAATGACCCCACTGATCCCTCAGATGACGATTTCATTAAATGTCGTAGAAATGTTCACCCGAACTTTTTTATGGTGTCTTCAGGTTATCCGAGGTCGTTCGAATGACTACTATACTCCGTTCATTTTGCAGTTATCGATGCAACAAGATCGCAGCCGTCCTTTATTAAAATTATGGAGGGCTTGTTGACTGTTCGATTTTTTTTTATGATACAGACTCCTTGATGATCTCTTTTTTCAACCTATTCGAGGTTATTAAAATTGGTTTCCTGATCGTTAGGCTGCGTTTGCCGAAACTCCGACCGCTGCATCGATCATTTCGATATAAATGGAGTTTAGTCATTCAAATAATTATTCTATCGAAAATCATAGAAATTATCGGAACGCCTCTTGATGCTGTCAGCTGGTCCAAAGTCACCCGAGTGACTCAAGATATCCCCAATCACTCGAATGACCAATGGTCCCCTTGGTCCCAGTTTTGATCAACTGGTGTCTATTAAGAGAGTCAACAAACTTATTCATCATTATTTTCACTGATCAAAAAACAAAAACTGAGATTTAGGCCTAAAACAGACACAGTAATCTGACCGATTCCAGCCGACCCTGTGGCCATATCAGGAACTGTCGACTTCAACCACTGGTTTCGGCGAATAATGATTCTGGCCAGCTCTCGTAATTCCAGGTTCCTGCAGTATGCGGCGAGCGAACTGGAACCGGAAATGTTTTTCATAAAAGATATAAATTTAATTCGTTTCGAGAAAACGTTATTCAGACATTTTCTATGATTTTCGATACCTATAATGATTGCTTGAATGACCAATGACCACTCGTTGAGTTCCAGTGACTCGGATGAACTCACGACATCACGAATAAGTTTTGGTGAACATTCCGATGATTTCTGAAGTCTGTATTTGAGTGATCAGTGTGAAGTCACACAGGGGTGTGAGATCACACGTCAAACACACCTACATTGTTCACGTCATTCATTCATAGTCTTGTGTTCAGGGAATGACATTGTAAATTTATGTGGGTGACCATCATATTACAAAATAATTCCGGATTCCGGTCTCTACTTGATTGGAAATTGCAAGAGCGCCTGATGACATCAGATGACCATCGATATCTTTTGGCGACCATTTGCACGATTCTTGAAGAAAGTGTCATGTAATTACTGGTCACTTGGATCACTCTCACTCGGATGACCGCACTTCATTCATCTCACGTCCTCAGTCGTATTTAAACGAAAAATTCTTTGATCATCTGGGCGACTATCATGCTAAAACATGCGAGTATACAGATATGTATTCAGGATAAATGATTCCACGATTTGTATGTTTTTAATTTAAAGCATGACGTCGTCGAGAAATCGAGTTTATTTCAGCCATCCCTTCCACAACCCAAAAAACTAGTCTGTATAGCTGCTTGCCTATAGAGATTGCTTGCCTATAGAGATATCCGCCTGGCTGTACAGATTGCTGTCTGTATATCCACAGCCGGAAAAATCCCATTCAGTAGATGAGCTTTCCATTGCTCATGCTTGTATTCAATTTCTGTGAATATCACAATTTTTCTGTCAAGATAGCTTACCTTAAGCTGCATATCCTTCGGAAAAATAACTGACATTGAGTAGAATTTTAGTGAATCAAGCCTTATTGTTAGCTTCCAAGTTCCATCAATGCTACCTCAAATCGACATGGCACGTATGATGATCAATACTGAATCTAGAGTTTAGAGCTCCACCTGACTAATGTCAAACGATAAGAATATTTATTTTGCGTTATGTCAATGGCAAAAAAATCACGAGAAAAAAATGCGAGATTTCAAAATTTCGGGAAACAATATCAGATTATTCGCATATGAAAATGAGTCACAATAATACGATGAGTAACCTGTCATGGAACGTTACTCTTAGCGCCGGGACGTTTCGGCAAAGAAAGTGGTGAACTCGGGTCTTTGTATGGATTCTGAAACATTAATACCGCACTAATAAAACCTCCTCTATGCTCCATTTATTTTGAATTGATCGATGCAACGATCCGACGAAATTAAGTTCAATATGGAAAAAAACTATAGAACATCTAATTAGATGCATCAAAAACCAAAAATGTAAGTTCAACTTGATACGCAATACTTAGCAGAAAACTTTATACTGTAGAAAAACGCTAAATTTGTTCATGACAATGGGAGAGGACAAAATCCTTGAAAAAACATCATGCCTGTCCATTGTCGATCTGGACAAAACTGTGTCGATACCCGAGTGCTTCTGCCAACATTTTAACCGCTTAAGTAGGTTATTGAAGGAAATTTCCAGCTGTTCTGTTTGCCGCTCACTAACGAAAAACTTCTTTCATTGATTACAGTAATAAGCTTACTATTTTCTTCAGTGTTACTTTCGTGGAATCGCTGCATCGATCATTTCAAAATGAATGAAGTATAGTAAACTTGTTACTGTAACCAATGACAAAAAATTGCCGTCAGTGAGCAGCAAACAGTGCCCCTGAAAATCTCCTTCAATAACCTGATAAGTGAAAATCTCCTTCAATAACCTGATAAGTGAAAATCTCCTTCAATAACTTAATTAAGTATCGATGCAGTTATGTCCAGTGTTTTTTCAATAATTTTGTCCTTTCCCATCTCATGAAAACATTTGCGTTTGTGAACAGTATAAAGTTTTCAACCAAGTGAAACAATTGCGTATCAAAATGAACTTACTTTTCCGGTTTTCTCTGCGTCTACATATCATTTCTAAATTGATAGGTCTATGACAGAAACTGCACCAAAAGAATTAAAAATGAAAAGAAATTTGAAAAATGGATTTCTCACAAAAATTGATATTTTTCGTTAACTTCGGCCGTATTGCCACATTCATTCTGTCTGAAATTTAAAATTAGGTGCGTTATAGGTGCCTCAAAATTAGAATTTGTATGACTTTTATATGATCCCAAGAAACTGATGTGGCCGAACGCCTAAACAGAAGCTAACCTGGTCCAATTTTCTGCCAAATGTGTGTGTGAGATGTGTTTGAAATCGGTTTTTTATAAAATTTTTCCAAATTAAAAAGTGATAAAAATTAGTATTGCCGTCAAAATAGTTCACACGAAGCTCTTATTGTCGATTCTTTTGTGTGAAAAATTATTAAAGAGGAGCATGCTCACAATCTTCCAGTCCTATTCAACCTATAGCTTCGCAGAAAATCGTAAAAATAGTGTACTTGCTTTACAGTTTTATAATTTGAAAGCATTTAAAAAAAACTCAGATGTCGAACACGAATTACTTTATTGCAACTCTTGACATTAGATCATTATTTTGGATTATCCTGACAGGAGCATTCGTCAACTCACCAATAAAATTAACGGTGATTTCGTGGTATATTGTAGCGTTGTTGTTTCATCTGATGCTGGACCCTGAAAAGTAAATCAACAGAAATTCGTTCTTTTGGTTAAAAATTCATTTATTCTGAAGGGATTGAAACAGCGATCCCCTGAAAGTTAGTTCAATACGAATAAACTATACTCCATTCGTTTTGAAATGATCGATTCAGTGAGATCGCAGCCAAACTTTAATTCAAAATTATGGAAGGCTCGTTGACTCTATTCTATAAATTTTTCTTTCGTCATACAGCCTGATGATCACATTCCCTGATCTCTAGTAAGGCTGCGTTTGCCGAAACACCGACCGCTGCTTCAATCATTTCAAATGAATTGATTACAGTAAGTTTATCATTCATGAGTGGTAAATGAAACAGCTGAAAATTTCCTTAACATTGATTGACGCAGTTTTGTACGAATCAAATTCTTATGTTTTTTTCTAAGGACGCAATTCCGCTCAAATTGACGGAGCGCCTTTTTTCTTTCCGAGGCTCATTTGGGGAAAAGACTATAGTTGTGAACAAGGCCGTATTTAGGGGGCGGGGGGCGGCCGCCCTGTTTGGGACTTCGTCATACGTCCATTTCGTGTCTATTACGGAGAAAAATCTCAAAATTTTCTAGCGCTTTGCGCCGGTCAATGAGTATAACAGTCATCGTTTTCTATCAGGTGTGGCCATTAGCATATCTACTTCCACTTACTAATTAACATTCAACAGTTTTAATCAACTGAATTACCTCATCTCTTTTTTTATTAGTTACAAGTCAATATTTTGTCGATAAATGAGATTTTCCATCAGTCTTTATGAGGTTTTCTCTCGTTTCTCTTGGAGAACCGTTCTTTCTCCTCAAATGGGGTCTTTTGATGAAAAAATTTGGAAGTGAGAAAGAAAGTTTCGAGCATGGTTCTCATTGTCGAGAAAAATTATTCCGAGTTCAAAATATGATTTAATGAACTTTAGAAGCTCAAAATCTAAAAACTTTCCGATGCTTCGCGCCAGTCATCATCAGTGTAACAGTCCGAGATAAGGAAGGTATATTTGTTTGATTCCAATTTATTTTCATTGTTATGAAGATTCATTTTCCAACCTTTTCGAATGTGAAAACCTGAAAATTTTCCAGACGATATGCGCTGGAAATTTTTTTTTGCTCGGTCCACCCCCCCCCCTTGAAAAATTCCTGGCTACGATCCCGGCTGTGAATGTTGTATCGATTTTTTATTGCCTCAGTCAGTAATGAACGGTGAGATACTGTATAAAATTTTGCGATTTATTTTATTTAAAAACCAATATAAAATTCGGAGAAAGAAAAGACTGCAGTCCTGTTACACTTTGGAAGTTCGGAAAAAATATGGTCAATATCATTCACTATATCACGTTTAATTTGAAATAATTGATCGACCAAAAATAAAAAAAAGTTCCATTTGATACGCAATTTTTAATTAGTGTTGGAAAACTCAATACTGTAGGAAAATGCTATATTTCTGCATTAGAATGGCAAAGACCAAAATCGCTGAAAAAAGTTTATGCCTACATTCTGTCGGTTTGAACAGAACTGTATCGACGCACGAGTGCTACTCGATAAATTTTGACCAAGTTATTAAAGGAAATTTTCAGCTTTTCTGTTTGCTGCTTAAGGAAGACAATTTTGTTTCATTGATAACAGTAATAAGCTTACAACTTTTCTTCGTGTTGAACTTACTCTCATAGGATATCTGCATCGATCATTCCAAAATGATTGGAGTACAGGGTGAGCCCAAAAAAAGGCGACTGGTGCTGACTTCCATAACTTTTTAACGGATAAAGCTTTTTAATGCGCATTGTTGCATTAGAATGCCCTTTTTATCTTTGCTACAAAGGCCAAGTTTTATGCTTCTAGCATTTATGGTTAGTGTACAAACAGGAATTTAGTAAAAGTGATCATTTTTCAAAAAGTAAAAATTGTGAAATCAAAGTAAAAATTGTGAAATCAAAGTAAAAGTTGTCCTATTGTGAGAAGGGTTTTGTAAACCTTTTTACACACAATTATACTTCAAAAGTTACCCAGATTTGCAAGTTACATGTAGTTTAAAGTCATTAACTTCTTGTGTCAAGATGGGGCAAAACTTTGCCAACATCAAGAGCTTTTGTTTTGAAATTGGAAAAAAAGCAAAATCAAAACAAAATCAATTCTGTCATTGGCCAGATCGAAAAACGATTAAAATTATTGGTAAAACAGAAAGTGGGACACATTAAACGGCTCTCTTGTAGTTTCCAGCTGTTATATGGTTCTCATGATTGGATCTATTGTACTTTTCTGTTGTAATACATGTTAATTTTGTCAATTTTTGTCACTTTTTCAAAATTTATTTGCAAAAAAACCGACGTTTAGTGTTTTTGACTCTAATTGGTCAATATTCAAGAAATATGGCTGACGCTTTGCAGTTTTCATGCCAGATGTTTTATCTATCGATGACAGGAAACCACATTAAAAAAGCTTTGCCCATTTGAAAACTATGAAAGTCAGAACCGGTTGCCTTTTTTTGGCTCGCCCTGTATAATTCCTGGAATGTGTTGTGATGATGCACAAATGGTGCCATCCTGCATTTTTCCCTGAACCATTAGACTTGATGTTGCTCATCTAAGTCACGGGCCCAGACCTGGGTTATTGTAGCGGGTGCTGCTGCAGTCACAACAGGCAATGCAGGGCAGTGCAGTCGATGGTAATGAAGCTACCACCCAGCATGCCAGAACCATTACCATGTCTACATGATCATAAATCGTTCTTCAAATTTTTTTCATATGCCACCAATGAACTAACCGTTTAATAAACATTCCATTGGAAATTCCAAATGGAGAAAACCAACTCATGCAAGGGAATTTTCGGCAATTATGCTTCAATATCAAGCAAATGGAGAAGAAATGAAAGATATTTCATTCAATTTTCATGTTGACTTTTTAACAGTTTCAGAAGTAATGCATGAAACACATGAAGCATTATGGATGACCTTATAACCCAATTATTTACCAAAATCATGTCAGTCGAGTTTGACTTGTTGAGCACCCTGTTGATGTCAAAGTCGTGATTGGGAAGTCAACATGCAAATCGACAAAGTGGACAACCAGTGGTGCAGACAATTTGCATAAGAACGGAGCACCAGAGAAAGAAGGAAAAGATAATGATAATTCATAGTATCATTCATCGTGTTTTTTAAAGTGTTTTGGTTTTATATGCCAGCTATATGTTTGTTATATCAGTGGTGCACTTAACACAATGCTTGCACTAACTTTTCTATCAGCGAAACTTAACCTGCTTGGTGTATTGGTGGAGGTGAACTTTGAATGTAAAGCCAAAAGCTAAAAAAGGGGGAAAACACCAAAGCTTATAATTTATTTTAAACTTTAGACTACAGCGTCAAATGAATCATCTGAATCCAAGATTTAGACCAGTGGTTCAAAGGGATGTTCAGCTATTGGCCAGCCACTCCAAAGGAACCAATCCTTGTAGACATTGGAAAGGTTAGCCAGTTGCTTGAATTTATCCGAGAATTGTCCATCTTTCGTGACTATCACATCTGCAGGTTTGATGTCAAAAAAATCGGACAGGAGAAAGTCGCGACCATGTTCAAAATGAGAGAGGTCGACAATCCTATGGGTAAACAATTCACTTGTTATATTAGCCTCATGTTAAGGAATAGTCAAATTTACATAATCAATTCGACTGGTCTCATAGAGAAAGAATGAGTAAGCATCCATGAATTCTTAAACTCCTCTGTGCTCTAAGCCAGTTACTTGGTGCTAGAAGACCTTGTTAGCATCTACAACACATGTAGAGTGGGTCGAGATAACAAGGACAGGGACAAAACTGTCCCTATGTAGGAACATCTGAGGAGGACCAAAGGTTGTTACTTCAATTTAGACTACTTTGCCCTAGCTATGTTTGGGCCAAACCTTGAGAAGGAATGTTTTCAACTTGAAACATGCCCTGAAACCTTCAGGTTAAAAGGGCTCTTCACGAAAATTTACTTAATAGCGGTGAGGCTTTATCAGCATGATTTTATGCTTAGGGCCAACCAGGATCAGTTTTCCAAGAAATACATATTACCGGAAGAGCTGACGTATGCAGCTCCAGAGGCATATTACTCTTTATTACTTATGTTTGCCTCAATCCATTATGGCATGGCTGATTACCTGCTAATGCAAATGCAGGTATTCAACCATGATAGAATGGAACCCAAACAAATCAATATGCTAGCCCTACATTTTTACCAGCAGTATTTAACTATTCGGGGGCATATAAATGGGGAAATAGGACTTGGTTCTCAGGCCTTAGAGACCGACCAGATCCAACCCAATATGGTGTACTATATGATGAAGTGTGAAATGTACAACAGGTGGGCAATCCAGTTGCAAGGCAGGGAAACAGGATACTACACATCTGTGTCCGAGTGTAATCCTGCCACAGGATGAGATGTTCCATTGCCTAGAGGATTTTATCCACTAATACCAAGGGATGGCAAGCCTGTCAAAGCTGACTGTATACTGAAGATAGCAATCCTGGGATAACATTGGCATAGATATCCTGGAAAATCTCAAAAATGAAAAGAGATATTGGGATTTAGACAGGAAAATATCCTTAACACTTTACCAAAATGCAAGGCTATGCTGGCTACAAGCCGGGAAGCCAAGAGAAATTCTGCAGGATGCATTTTCCTCTAATAATCATTATCCAGTTGGGATAGAAGGGCATATGGAAAAATATAAGCTTAGTTATTATTCTTCTAGCTTAATGAAAATTTTGAAAGTATTGGATGAACAAAATTTCCAGCAAAGGGAAATATGGAACTTTATGCCCTTAGTGTATCACCTTGCTTGGCAGCATTTCAGAGTGGAATGTGATTAGGGAACTGCTCAATTATTGAGTTATAATTTTTTGATTAGTTATAGTAAGGATGGCCAAGAAGTGTTAAAGCGCATGTCTTGGAAGTCAGGCAACTGCCTGGGTTTCTATTTGCAGCTCACTGTGACATTGCCACCATCCCAACCCCAGAACCCATTAAAGATTGGGGTATATGCTTGGCCAAATTGATTCGGGTTTGTGCTGTTACGATTCACAGAAGCAAAGTCAACACTGGAAATTGGCAATGAAAAATGCATATTGAAGGATGGAACCTATAAGGTAAATCCTTACTATTACATAACTTTTTACTATTTAGGCTTCAAGACTCTTATGCCTGGATTCCGGTACGCCATGATGGTAGATGCTTATTCTTGCGCCTAGCTGCTGCAGTAGTAGTATTGTGCGGCGGCAAGCTCAATCAGCAGCAGCCCAACAAGCTATGGTAACTCAGCCTCAAGCATTGGCAGAAGCAGAAAAGGTAGTAGTCACTATTATGCAATCCATGCCTCAGGCTCCAGCTGTATTACCAGCAAAAATCAAACAGCTGTTGCCAAAGATATGGGCTTCAGACAACAAATCTAGTTTGGAGGAGGAGGAACATGAAATTTTGGAGCCTGCGAGCCAAACATTGGAAGACAAAACTTCCATGGAGGCCAAAACACAGCAGGAAGAAATAGAGGAAGCTAAGGTTCAGGACCTTATCGATGAAGCCACCATAAAAATGTGGGGTATAGATGTTAGACTGGACAAAATACCAGAAACATCACAGGAAATAGCTGTCCAAAAGAAGGACCCCGAAGTAGATGATCTGCAGGCAAGACACGAGGTCCTTTGGGCCAAAATTCAGGAGCAAAAGCGCCTGGTGCAGCAGGAATTCATGCACCAGCAGGCCATACAAAAGTGGCTGAAAGAACAAGTGTACTCTGATGATGGGTCAGATACAGCCCTTGCAGCTACAGACTTAATGAAAAGGGGTAAACTTCGTGAAGAGTGAATCCTGGGACTGTATTCTCCTGAAGGAGTCCAACAGATGTTGGCTGGAGGAATGTCCAAGAAATTTATTCGACCATTGGCCAAAGAGAAAGTCAAGCGCTGGGTATGCCTCAGTAAAGCGCATCAACATGGACAAACAGCCCAACAACAGGCCAAAGAAATGGCGGCAACTGGTAACTGGTTCGGAGAATGAGGGCTATGGTACAGCTGAAGAAATGATGACTCCACCCACTACAACAACTCGAAAATCACAATCAGAGACTTTTCGGAGTCAAATAATTTTGGATACGCCTACCATATCCACAGCAGCTTATGCTCAAACACAATGGGTATCAAAAACCAGTGGAGAGGTAAGAAGTAAATCTGGCAAATCCACATTGGTTCCAACAAGCAATACCATGAGTTATAAAAAGTTTTATAGTGAACAAGCAGGAAGGGTGTTGGTCAAGCCTGATTTTCAATTGGAGGAAAAGTTGATCAAAAATGTCAAACTCAATGTAATTACTAGACCTACAGGGAAAGTAATTGATTATGTCATGCCAGGTCAATTAGCAGAGACTCTCATTGATTATTGGGAATGGCAAATCGAACAGAGGCGACAAATAGGGCCAGGAAATTTTCATGTCAGGGCAACCCAGCAGAAAAATTTTCTACCTCCCATAAGTCGATTTTGATGTGGGAGAGATGTTGGATACCCTGTTGCTGTCATAGTCACGATTGGGAAGTCGACATGCAAATCAACAAAGTGGACGACCAGTGGTGCAAACAATTTGCATAGCAACTGAGCACCACAGAAAGGAGGAAAAGATGATGTTTTTTATATTATTTTGGTTTTATATGCTGGAGTCCACAATAAACTTGTGTCTTTGATTTACATAATTCTTTAGTGGTATGTCCGCCTTGTTTATTATTAGTCATTTATTTGTTTAGCTGCATATACTTAGCGTCAGTTTCAGTTAGTAGCGAAGGGCTTTAGGCCCAGGCCCTGGTTGCTTGCAGACGTCAAGCAGAGAGAAGACCGATCCAGGGATCCTTCGAGTTAGTGTTCGTTCCAGAGGGCTTAGATTCTCTCCTGTGAGTCTATGAGGAGCTGTTGTGAGGCCCCTTTAATAAAGGTAAGAGTGGATTGTTGTTGCCAGGTCTGGGGGCGAACTGTTGCACTATAGCCGAGGCTCAGCTATCGAACGCAGAAGACTGAAACTCTTAGATCTGCTCTGGTTACTGTAAGGTACACTGGGCCGTGCACAAAGGGGGGCCGTGGGGCGGCCGCCCTCCCCCCCCCCCCCATTGAGGCAACATGCAAACAGTGTATCACGTAAAATCAACATTTTCTGGGGCTATTCAGTAAAAAAAAGTTAGTCTGCCCCCATGAAAAAATCCTGCGCACGGCCCTGAAGGTACACCTTCAGGCTGGCGGCTTTTTTGAACCATCCTGTGCATGATACTTCTCAGTAGCTATACTTTGCACATGAAAATCAAACGATTTGTATAAAAAATTGAAACCAAGTCTAAGTCTGCGATTTTATCGTAGAATTCCTACGTTTATGGTAGGATTACAAGGATTATAGTAGCAACTAGGATTATCGTAGGAATCCTCGAATACAGCTGAATTTTTTCGTGTCTATGCTGTGGTTTCATTTTTTGAAAAAGATCAGGATATCTGAAACTCGAAATTCAACTTATCTATGTACCGAAATATAAATAATTACCTCTACAAAACATTAAGGAATCGCAAACTTGTGAATAAATCAGCAAATTAAGGAAATAAAAGGGTAAATAAAACTCAAAAAGTTGATAAAGGGTACAAAAAATACTCGAATATGAGCGATGAGGATGTACAGAAATTTTTTTAACTGACGTTCTTGAATCTTGAATCTACGTCAAATCTCATCCTAATTTGATGAATCGTTCAAAGATTACCTTGCAATCCTTACGACGGATTTCACCATGTCTTTTGTTATGCTCTGTCTTCAGAGTGATCATTTTATTATCACATATGCAACTCACTCACCAGCGGTCCTTTCGCTACAGGACCACCAATTCCGCCAGCAAATGACGCTATATCCCTCTTCAGCCGAAATTGATAGGAATCTTTCGATGCCAATATTAAAATCGTATTAATTGAATGTAGAATCAATACCCGAAGAGTCATATGCTATCAATCAATGTATAAAAACTGATCGGGTCAGTGAATTAATTGAACAAGATGAGATTTTTTAAAAATCAACAACAAATATGCACATTCACATCTTTCCAAATGTGGTTTTTGACCCTAACCGGTTTCAACTCTTTTTATAATGATCAAAACGGTAACATCTGCGTGGTGTTGCTGTTGTTCACTCATTTCCGTAATGAAGCCCAATTAATGATGTCATAATCGACTACCTTGAGTGTTAAATTTAACTTATACATATTCATTCACAAAAACATGAAAAGTTTCAGCTGAACTATGTAGGCATCGCAACTTTTTCAATGTGTGAGGGGAGATGGAAAAAATTGAACTTCTACATGAACAACTTTGCACATGATACTTTGATGTTTACTTTTAAACATTGTCCTAATAAATGCTGAAAATGCATGTAACCTAACGCTGAGGTCAAAAATCGCTCTGTACCATCAAATGTTTGATTATGGTCATCTAGCCTTTTAGACAGCATCCCTCCCACTCATTTTCGTCGCCAAATCATGGTCTACTGAATGATTTTGTCAAACCCATACGTAGAGGTGGGTTGGAATTAGGTGGTGTGAGTACGAGGAATACTTTACCTGGGTTCATTAAAACATGTTGATGATGATCATGGTCCATGGTCACATCAGCACAATAACCTGATGCGTTAATTGATAAATTTTTCATTAAGCACATTATCCTGGCCTTTTTGCTTGACGGCTTCACATCATCGGATCAGTATTTTGCTGTAATTTAAACTTTTGATGAATGTTTCATTTAATAATAAAATCAATCGACGCTTACCATCTGCGTCAAAAAATCATATCAACAATGTTTTCAAGACTGATCTTGTGCATTGACCTTGATGGATGGTCTTTATTCCTTAGGCAGCCATAGCCCTGACCGTATGTGGACTTGAGGGTCATAGTAAAAAATCCAAACTTCAATACAAGTGGATCGTCAAACACAAAAGTTTTCTTCATCATGATCGTATTCATGCAGAAGTTCCAAACTCAAAGTTGTTCAAATATCTTCATGTTCACATGTCACACATTCAGCTATTTACATTGAATTTGTAAGTGTATTTTGTAATTATAATAATTGTACTTATTATAATTGTAATTTGTAATTTGTAATTACATTTAATTTTATACTTACATTGTATTTGAACTCTATGTTTGGTAGCTTCAAGCCGCCATGCAAGATTAAAACAGTTGATATTCTCTTATTCCCTAGACTACAGCTTGCTTTGAACCTTCATCTATTTGTGATAGAACAGTGCTTGCAGCTGTCCACTCGAGTGACCACCTTCGATGCTATCGTCCCAATGACTTAAATGTGGTACCACAAGCTTATCTTGAATTAGATTCAATTCGATTTGCATTCTTGCCAGAGTACACAAACGGTTTGGCTATGGCTCATTGGCATACATGCACAACATAGAAACTCTGGGGCCGAATTCATAAAGGAGGCTAAAGTCTAAAGTCTATAGACCGAGCTAAAGTCTATAGACCGGTCTACATTTAGACCGGGCTAAAAAGTCTGTATTCATAAAAGATTTTTTCGGCTGTCTTAATGTAGACCGGTCTATAGACTTTAGCCCGTCAGAAAAACGCTAGTAGAAACTGTGATATTACTAATAGAATCGAATATTAGTAGCCATAACTCTATAAATAATTGAGATAGAACTTTTTGAAAGACCTTTTTGGGTTGGTCTCAGGGAGATCTACAAATCGATGCCTAGTTTACCGCATTCTGGAAGAAAAAACTCAAACGCTCAGAAAAAAGGTTTCCCATACCGTAAATTTAAGTACAAAACGTTCAAATATGCTATAAGAGAAAATATTAATATTTCCTGATTGCTCGATCGAATATTTTATCGTCATTATATCTTCCAAAAACTATCAATGAAGAAAGAAAGTAATATAAGTTTATATGCCTTTAAAATCTATAAATAAAGCATAGAAGTAAAAAATACTCCAAAATATTGTGTCGATCATTGAACAAAGGGCATAAGCGTCGCCAAGATTTACAGCTGATGAGGAAGCAATGATCGTTGCAATGTACTCATAAAGAAGGGAACAATAGAACAACGACTATACCTAGAGTAACGAAATAATTTTAAACCTCTATCATTGAAACTCAGCTATTAGAACAGCAGAGTAAGCATGTCTGACGAATTCCGTCCTCACATATTTCAAAGTTCTAGAGAAAAACATGAATGCCTACCAGGAAAACCAGCTTTTGAGTGAAATCAGATTCAACTTTTTGGATTTGATCTCCATTTGGAAAACTGATATACTGAGGCAAATGGCATAAAATCGCAGCGGTAACTTTATGGATAGTTCGACATGCTGTTGGTTGACTAATGCTATCAGTCACCGATTACCATTTGAATTGTCCTACAAGAATAGCACCGTATAGCAATGCAAACTTGCAAAATCGCAAGAATTGCTCAATTTCTCTGAGTCGGACTTTCAATATCTCCACAAATCAATTCAGTAATGTTCAATATATCTTGACGATCAAAACGAAATTTTTGCATTTTTGGTTTAAAAGCTAAGGAATCTCGTTTATCACGAAAAACTCTTTCTCGTCTCAACACCCAAATTTTAGGAAGGCAGCTATTTCAATGAAAAATTTTGGTCTAAATGCATTTAGCCCGCCAGTGTAGCAGGCTAAATTTTTGGTCTAAAAGTCGACCGATTTATACCGACTTTTAGACTTTAGACTTTTTATGAATACCGTTTTTTCTCGACTTTGGTCTATAGATCGGTCTATAGACTTTAGCCTTTTTATGAATACGGCCCCTGCTGGCGGTCAGCCAGGACAGGGGGTGGAGTACAAAAATTTTTTCCGTTCTTGATAATGAAAAGAAAGGTATTGGAAAAGTTTTCTAACATCCAAGCTGCATATTCTTCAACCTATATTAGTCAGATATGTAAAATTACTTGCTTAGGCAGCACTTTTTTAAAGTTTTAATGTTACTTCTTTGGAATCAAGTATATGCTTTGTTTAGAAAATTTGTTAAACTACGGTATGATTTCCATTTTTATGACGCCTTTCTCTTCTCTTTTGCTCATTTTCCTTCGTCATCTTCTCAATCATTAATGGGGGAGTCACATCTGCTGGGGGTCAGCAAGAATCTGCTGGGGGCCAATCAAAGTCTGCTGGGGGTCAAAACCCCCCAACCCCCTACGTACATGTATGCTCATTGGTGAAATTTGAGATTTTAAGTAAATTTCTCAAGTAAGGTGAATTCAAATCATGATTTTACAATAACTATGAATGAATGCATAAAAACTTACACCCTATGACTGATGTAACGTAGACCTATAAAATGCAGCATAATCAAGTCACAATGTGAAGTTTTAACTACTGGTTGGCAAAACTTTTGTACCTCCTCTAGTATATACTGAAATGACATTTGCTATAATATCCACTGACTATCCGGAACGGATTTATGATGTCAGATATCAACATCGATGCTGATGGACGAAACAATACATCGCGTATGACAGGCTCGTTACAGGAAAGCTTTAACAAATTGGATTTTTACATTTCTGAATTCTAAGCAAAGCACCAATGATGTGCAGCAGCATAGCATACCCGCAAAATTGTAATTTTCAGTGATTTATTCACGGCTTATTTGTCTCCTCGTTGTGGCATGAATTTTGTGAACTAATTTCAGCTGTGCAAATTCACCACTACAGATTGTCGCAGGTCGAGGGCAGAGGGTGACCCGAGACAGATACTGTGGGAGGGAAACACCAGTCAGTAAATGAGTCAATCTGTTATAGATAGTTTTATTGTACGTCAACATTGGTATAATTTTTTTACAAGAATAACAAGGAGAAATATTATATACCGCATTTTCAAATGACTTCAGCATCAAGCAGTAAAAAGTTAAAATCGCCGATTTATAGCCCGTTGTGGCTCATGAAGTCGAAAAGAGTGTTTTGATTTTTCCTGTTTCACTGAAATTATAAATTTATATAGTCTGTCCACTGCAGTTCACCGGATTTTGAGAGAAAATCTCTACCGTAGTTCTATTGAATTGATTGTGCCTTTCTGCCTTTCAAAGTTGAAAAAGTTTCATATTGAAAAAAAACAATAATTTGTTTTATATTTCTCTTTTCGTCTTTGGGGTCGTAAATCGCCTTTCAACCTTTCACCTCTTACCATTTTTCGTCTTTTATTTATTCCTTCATTTTTGTTCAATCAAAAACATGTTTCTTTTTTCTTAAACTGGGGCCGTATTCATGAAGGAGGCTGAAGTCTAAAGTCCATTGACCGGTCTACATTTAGACCGGGCTAAAGTCTGTATTCATAAAAGATTTTTTCGGATGTCTAAATGTAGACAGGTCTACAGACTTTAGCCCGTTAGAAAAAGACTAGTAGAAACTGTGATATTACTAATAGAATCGAATATTAGTAGCCATAACTCTATAAATAATTGAAGTTAGAATTTTTTGAAAGATGTTTTTGGGTTGGTCTCAGGGAGATCTACAGATCAATCTCCAGTTTGCCGCATTTTGGAACAAAAAAACTCAAATGCCCAGAAAAAAGGTTTCCCAAACCGTAAATTTAAATGCAAAATGTTCAAAAATGCTATAAGAAAAAATACGAATAATTCCCAATTACTCGATCAAAGATTTTATTGTCATTATATCTTTCAAAAACTTTTATATGCGATAGGATAGTCGTTGAAGTCTCCTCCCTGATAAATGTTCACAATAATGTTGCTATTTGTAAAAAATTCCACTTACTTTCTATCAATGAAGATAGAAAAAGTAAGATAAATTTACATGCCTTTCATATCATTCAGCATAGAAGCAGGGTCGCTCTTAGGGGGCGAGGTGGGCGGCCGCCCAGGGCCGCTAAAAATCTTTTAGTGTATGCTTGAAGAATGCCTTTTTTACCAGCCTTTAATAAATTTTTCTATTTTTGTATTCAGGTAGGACTCCACAAACATAATTTTGATGCCAGTTTATTAAATTCTTTTGCTATTAGCAGTGTGTCCAACAACCTAGAAAACCTGGAAAAGTCAGGGAAAAAAGTTGTTCCTGGAAAACCGGGAAAAGTCGCGGAATTTCGATTTGGATTGTTATGATGTAGTTATTACAAAATAAGCCCGAATTATTGCATGATAGGAAAATTTTGCATTTTCAAAGCTCAAAACTTTAAAAAAATTTCCTGCGCTTCACACCGGTTTTAAGAATTAGTATTTTGATTTATCTGAATCTCTCTAAAGTGCATATATAGGAAGTCTAGAGTCATTACTCAATTAACATTTTTAGTGCATATGTAGATCTATTTTGTCTCTAATTAATATTTAACGCTTTTTGAACAGTAATTAGGATTTCAACTTTTCTGCTGATATTATTAACGTTATTATTAATGAATATTAAGAAACATTGTGCAAGCTTACTTTTAGTTAATATGTCTAGATACTGAAAGCTAGTAATGCAATGAGATGTACTGTTCTGATCGAAGAATAGCCAAAGTATAATAGTCCTACGAGAGATGCTCTGTATCACATTAATCATTCTATACATGATGAGTTTCAGGAAATCCATATTTCCTTGTTGAAAATTTCCCATGTTTCAATTCTCCGTTTATCAGGTGGCGCGATAGCGTCAACCTATAATATACTTGGCCCCTAAATTTCATGTCCCCCCCCTCTAGAGCCAGAACGGTAAGAGCTAGAACCTTCGGGTTTTTTTTGCATAATATCGGGCATAGAGGTTATTTTTTTAATGTGGCCCCAATTCAATTATATGGTGGTCCAAAGTCCCGGAAAACGCCAAATTCCCCAATTTTGTTATATAATACTTACGGCTTCAAAAAAATAATTTTTTGCAACATAATGTACTACACTAATTTTTTGCAATTTCAACTGAACCGGTAGCCTTATTGGGGTTTTTGGGCAGTAACCGTTTTCGACCATTGGGAATTCGATGAACACGGTCACTTTACACGAAAAATTATCTCGGTTATAAACAAGCGTACTTTCGTGATTTTTTTTGTGAAAGGGGTTTTCGACCATGGGGAATTTGATGAATACGATCACTTTACACAAAAAGATTATCCCGGTTGTAAACAAGCGTATTTTCGTGACTTTTTAGTGGAAGGAGTTTTCGACCGCGGGGAATTCATTAGATGCGGTCACTTCACAGAAAAAGATTATCCCGGTTGTAAACAAGCGTATTTTCGTGACTTTTTAGTGGAAGGAGTTATCGACCGCGACTGTACACAAGAAATTATCTTGAATGTAAACAAGCGTTTTAGTGGAAGGAGTTTTCGACCGCGGGGGATTTAATGAATGTGATCACTTTACACAAAAAATTATACCGGGTGTAAACAGGCGTATTTTTCTGATTTTTTGACGGAAGGGGTTTTCTACCACGGGCATTTGATGAATGCGATTACTTTACACAAAAAAATTATCTCGGGTGCGAATGAGCGTATTTTCGTGATTTTTCGGTGGAAGGGGTTTTCGACCACGGGAAATTTGATGAATGCGATCACATTACTTAAAAAAATTATCCCTGGTGTAAACAAGTGTATCTTCGTAATTTTTTCTAGGATGGGTATTTGGATACGAAAAATTTGATGAATGCGATCACTTTACACAAAACTTATTCCCAGTGTAAACATGCGTATTTTCGTGATTTTTTTGTGAAAGGATTTTTCGGCTGCGGGAAATCAATGGATGTGTCACTTTACACAAAAAAATTATCGTGGGCGTACTCAAGCTTATTTTCGTGATTTTTTTGTGGAAGGGGTTTTTGACGGCGGGGAATTTAATGAATGCAATCACTTTACACACAAAATTATATTGAGTGTATTTCAAATGTATTTCTGCGATTTTTGAGGGGAGGGGTCTCTGACCATGTGGAATTCAATCACTACACACAAAAAAATGTTCTGTGTGTATTCAAAACAAAGGTACTTCTCCGGGTTTTTTGGGTTGAGGGGTTCTTGTTTATGGGGAATTCAATGGAAATCTTCACTTTACACTCTGCTTACAACGTGTTTTAAGTTCTATGTGATTTAAACATCTTTTACTTTCACTGAAAGTGAGAATTCGTAGCAATTAAGATTTTTTATTGTTTCTTTGATGTGAAGATGACGTAATTTAAAACTTCGATGCGGTTCTATGAAGGTTTTCTCGTATGGTTGAAGTCCACTAAAAAGAAGTGAACTAGTTTATTAGAAAATGCCCCGATAGGGCAGAAAAAAGAAAAATATACTTGCTTGGATAGTTGCCAAGCTATAAAAAGGATAGAACTAGATTTTTGAGAACTTGGGTTGGAGTTGGAAAAAATTCACTTTCGTCATATTGGATTTTCATTCTTTCTTAAAAAAAATTTTCCATGTCTGTGAAAAAGTATATTCCGCAGCTGAGTGCATCAACACACTTTCCAACCAAACATGTAGATCTCCGAAATTTCGAGGAGAGTACAGGACTGGACCTTTATTTTTTGGCGTTTTTTGGGACAAAAAATTCAAAAAGAGTTGACCATAAATTTTTTTTCATAACAAATTTTCCAGTTTCAAAACCTTTGGGTTAGTTTGTACCCCCATGTCCTCCCTCACGCATGTGTGCTTCTAACTGCGTTGAACTTTTTTTGCTAAATTTAGTGCCAATAAAACAGGAATCCGCTGCGGAAAATTGGCACGTGAAATTCAAGTCGGCTTTTTTAGAAAAAAAGCTATATCATAAAGTCTTCTTGAAACTAAATCGATTGTGCAAGATATGTTTAATTCACTTATTTTACATAACATATCACATAGGATTCACTTTATAAGTTCTACTGATTACTAGCTATAAACAAATTTATTCTCTTCTATTTAACTATTCAACAAAATAGCATCATTCACAGTTTTTGGATTTACACAGAAATCAGCAAAAAGAGCGCTTTTCGTGGGATTGCAGACGAGAAGCAATTTCTCCCATCTCTGTCGCTCTGGTCCTGCTATCAAAAGAAGTCGTACTGTTGCAGTGGGAGTGCGAGTAGGGTCAGGGAGAACCGGACACGGTATTTGGCGCGCACCCCTAATGGGCAGGGCATAACCAGGAGCATTTTTGTATGCCTTACCTTGTTCGCTCATTTGCAGATCGGTGCCCAATGACTGTAACCAGGGCCCAGTTGCACTAAAGGGGTCTCAGCTTGAGCTCAACATACTCTCGAACAAGAGAGCGACCAACATTTTCCCATAATTTTCTTATCTTTAGAGCAAATAAATATAAAAATGTCTGCAATTCTCAAACTCGAACTTACACTTCAGTGAACTTACACTTCAGTTAATCCTGAAGTGAGTACTGTTTGTGCACTGGAAGAGAATACTTTGGACATTGCAATTAGCTCAAATTCAGGATCAGCAATTAAATCCCGATGTTGAGATTATCCTCATGTTGGGTTAGTGCAGCCAACCTCAGGTTTCTTTATAGTTCTGAAAATGACTATAATATGCCTGCCTCACCATTTTTCAGCTAGTGTGAGAGGCGGGAGTTTCGAATCGGTCGGGAGTTAGAAAGCTATTGGTTTACCATTTCTTTACATTTGAAATCATGTGCATATAATTTTAATATAGAAAAACTTTGCTGTAATTAATGCCAGGGGAAGGACAAAATGCACGATGCTGCAGAATATACTTTTTCACAGACATGGAAAATTTTTTTTGAGAAAGAATGAAAATCCAATATAACGAAAGTGAATTTTTCCCAACTCCAACCCAAGTTCTCAAAAATCTAGTTCGATCCTTTTTCTAGCTTGGCAACTATCCAAGCAAGTATATTCTTCTTGTTTCTGCCCTATCGGGGCATTTTCTAATAAACTAGTTTTGAAATGATCGATGCAGCAAAGTCGCAGCCAAGCTTAAGATCAAAATTATGGGAAGCTCGTTTACTCTATTCAATAAATTTTTCCTTCATGATACAGACTTTTTGATGATCACTCTTTCCAATAACTTCAAGATTATCAAAATTGTTTTCCTGGTCTCCAGTAAGGCTGCGTTTGCCGAAACTCCAACCGCTGCATCGATCATTTCATAATGAACGGAGTATAGTTATAGTGCGCTGAAAAAATGTGTTTGAAAATAAGAATAATATTATAATTATATAGCTGCATAACAAAAGGGAACAAAGAACATTAGAAAAATAAATGGAAAAAGTCAATAGTCATCGGTATAAAAATGAATCATACATTACTATACATTTCATATCAGAATTCCATATTTTACAGTGCATAGTCAAAAAGGCCAGTGAATTTACATTTGTCCGAAATCAGTTTACCTATAAAGCTTCAAATACCCAATTATTACTGACGAAAACTACGAGAGATTTGTTTCAAATGTTGACTGTTCTGTTTGTACCACTTTCAGTTTCAAAATGTTTCCTGATCTGGTGGTCGACTGCATGATGCTGCAGAAGTCTTCCAACTTCAAATCAGTTTTTTAATAATCTATTTTATATACCATGACAATATGATTTAGGACTCCCCTTTTTTCAAAAGTATCGAGTTTCAGAATAGCGATTCTCACAGGATAACAATAATCTGGGAAGTTTATGATACACTTTGAGACAAATTTTTGTACTTTGTGAACCATTAGATGATGGAAGATTTAATTGAAATTCTGATGACCATGTAGCCTCTAGATTCAGATTACATTATGTTTTAGATACATAAAATTTATGTAGAGTAGAAATAACAGGTACTAAAACCCTCCTTGAGGTGCATAGTTAGTAACCCTACAAAACGCTAATTACAATAACTATTAATCATTCTAACTTGTACACAAACAGTAGCTGTATAAGCTTTTCTTAGTAGGAACGTGTTCTAAAAGAATCTTTCCTATTTGGCAAAAAATTTGTGAGCTTTACAGTCCACACAATGTGCATCAGAACACACAAATTCCACAATTTTCTTTTTTCCACCAAGCAGTTGAAACATAATTACTTAAGAAAAATAGACAGCTACTGAAACAAAAAAATGTGACATAATGTGAAATACTGAAGAAAACTAATTTTCTGAAAAACTTTTGAGCTCAGGCATCGTAGAATCTAAAAAAATACTGTTGAAATATTTTAAAATAAATTTCATAGAATTTTTTATTATCATGTCTGCTATACAGGGTCAGCCAAAAAGAAGGCGACCGCTACTGACATTCATAGATTTCAAACGGGCGAAGCTTTTTCAATGCGGTTTTCTGCCATGGATAGGTCAAACATCTAGCACAAAAAATGCAAAGTTCCAGCCAGACTGCTCGTATATTTACTGAGTAGAACCAAAAATACTAAATGTCAGTTTTTTGCGAATGAATTTTGAAAAATTGACAAAATTTCACAAAATCAACATGTTTTACAACAGAAAAGTACAATATATCCAATCATGAGAACCAGATAACAGCTGGAAACTACAAGAGAGTCGTTTTAGTGTGTCCTACCTTCTGTTTGATCAATAATTTTAATCGTTTTTCGATCTGGTCAACGACAGCATTGATTTTGCTTTTTTCCAATTTCAAAGCAAAAGCTATTTATTTTGGCGAAATTTTGCCCCGTATTGAAGCAAGAAGTTAATGACTTTAAATTACGTGTAACTTACAAATCTGGGTAAATTTCAAAGTATTATTTTGTGTAAATAGCTTTACAAAACTTTTCTCACAATAGGACAACTTTTACTTTGATTTCATAACTTCTACTTTCTGAAAAATGACCATTTTTACAAAATTTCTGTTTGTACAGTAACCAAAATGCTAGGAGCACAAAAAATGGCCTTCACAGCAGTGATAAACAGGGCATTTTAAAGCATCAAGCCGCATTAAAAAAGCTTCATCCGTTCGAAAGTTGTGGAAGTCAGTACCGGTCGCCTTTTTTGGCTCACCCTGTATAATGTTATACATGTTTAAAGCTTCTGGTTAATACTGGGTAATGACAAAAGTTCTTCCTGGTCAAATAATCTCTACTTTTTGGTTGTTGTTTGATTTCTGATTTTTACTTGAATCTCTCAGTCCAAAACTGATTTGATTTATGTTGTTTCAAGTAAATTGATCAAAAACGGTTGATTTCTAGTTGATGTTTTTGGTTTTCTTGTTTGTCGGCAGCGATTGTAAATATCAGCACATTGCTTAGAACTCTGTGTGGTGTACAAATTTTTGCCATTCTATGTAGCAATAATTGAGTTTTGTTCCAAAAAAATCTGGAATATTCTGGAAAAAACTGCAAAACTTTCAAATTATTAAAATAATTTCACCAGGAAAAACCGCTGTACACTTTTCCCTGGCGTTTTATTAAGATGTGGGAGGAGTTTGCATTACGTTCAAGTACAAGTTATATGCTGTGTAATATCGTTCATGATGCATGAGCCTACATAGAGTTAGAATATCCGCTGGAGTCATTCAAATGTCCATAAATGTTTGATTTTTAGTGAATCACATCTTGTAATATTGGAATTATGCGTCGTTTTTAGATATTCTAAAGTATGTAAAGTAGTAAATCATCTACTACCTAAAAATGGGGCAGCGTATAATAATTATTGGAAAAAATGAGGGCCGCTAAACCTGAGTTCGCATGGGGAAGCTAAAACCCTAAGAGTGGCCCTGCATAGAAGTAAAAAATACTACAAAAATTGTGTAGATTATTGAAAAAAGGGCATACGCGTTGCCATGCCTCAGCTCCAAGTATGAATAAATTAAAATAAAGATATTTTCTACCATGAGTAAAAAGCACAAAAATTAATAACGGGCATAGTCATATATTTCATTAGTTCTTGATGAGCATAATGAGCGTCAGACCAAGATTTACAGCTGATGAGGAAGCAATGATCGTTGTTATGTACTCAGAAAGAAGGGAAACAATAAAGCAATGACTACACCTTGAGTGACGAAAAAATTTTAAACTTCTATAATTGGAACTCAGCTACTAGAACAGTAGAGTAAGCATGTCTGACTAATTCCTTCCTCCCATATTCCAAAGTTCTAGGGAAAACATGAATGCCTACCAGGAAAACCAGCTTTTGAATGAAATCAGATTTCACTTTTTGAATTTGATCTCCATTTGGAAACTGATATACTATGGCAAATGGCATAAAATTGCAGTAGTAACTTTATGAATAATTCGACATGCTATTGGTTGACTAATACTATCTGTCACCGATTACCACTTAAAATATCCCACAAGGATAGTACTGTATCGAACTTGCAATATCGCAGGATAGCTCAATTTTTCTGAGTCGGACTTTCAATATCTCCACGAATCAATTCAGTAATGTTCAATATATCTTGACGATCAAAACGAAATCTTTGCATGAATTTCGTATCATACAAAGCCAACGGATCTCGAATATCTCGAAAAACTCGTTTTCGACTCAACGTCCTTTATATTCAACAGTTAAATTTAAAATAGGCAGCCATTTCAATGAAAAATTTTGGTCTAAATAACATTTAGCCCGCCAGGAGAGCAGGCTAAATTTTTGGTCGAAAAGTCGACTGATCTAGACCAACTTTTAGACTTTGGACTTTTAAGATTGAGTCGCATTTGATTGAGTCGCAGTTTTAGAGCGCATGTACTCTAATTTTGATGGGTCAATTGAACTACATAGTTTATAATATCATTAAAAAAAGTCACGGTTCGAACTTTGCCAGCATACAAAGAATCTCACCAGTTTTGTTACAGAAATTTATGTGTCGATTTTTTATACTCGTCGAGCGAATCGAGACACTTGGCATTTTTCATTTTGTGAAAATTTTCGTCTACCACACACGAGGACATTTTTTCGCGCACCATAGGCGACGCAATTTTCGCGCACCACAGGCGACGCAATTTTCGCGCACAACACGCGACGCACCACACGTGACGAATTTTCGCGCACCACTCTTCAGCCCGATTTATACTTCACGCGATTCGCGTCGCGGAGCTATTTATAGTAGCATTGCGCCGGAAAAACGGGTAGGTGAACGCGAAACCGGCGCGATGAAAATCGCATCAGTTTTCGCGTTGTTGCATTCATACTTCTAGGGATTTTATGCGCCGCGATTCTCAAAAAAATTTACATAAGCGTCGCATCGCTAGGTGCATTCATACTTCGACCGAAATATCGCTAAACTAGACTTTACACGCGATGCGATAGCACTGGACGACGCGATGACCATTGGCCTGTTTGACTTATGCGACAGCGCGATAGCTAAAAATAGTAACTTTTGGGATTTATCGCGCAATGGAAGTATGAATGGGAGCGCGATTTATCCCAACTAGAAAATCTAGACTTTCGCGATTTTGAACGCGATGCGATAATCGCGATGAAATCGCGTCAAGTATGAATCGGAAATCGCATCGCAAAAAGAAGCAACGCGATGCGATTTGTCGCGTGACACATCACATCGCGTCGAAGTATGAATGGGTCAGCGCGAAAATCCTGCGATGCGAATATGCTAATTTTTTATCGCGTCGCGCCGTCGCCTGAAGTATAAATCGGGCTTTCGACCACCCATTGAGGACATGTTTACCCATGTGTGACACTTTTTTTGGTGGACGAAAAGCATCAGCTTTTCCGCATAGTTGATCACCCACTCGAAAAGTCAATTTCGCGAAAAAAGCAATCTGCATTATTCATCGAGTGAAAAATAAACGGGTGTCCTGATTGAATCAAAGCTAAAAATCAAATTACGGGAAGAAATTAGATTTGATGAGCCTGTGTTTTCGAAAAAATGCACGTTCCTATGCTCGAAGAGCTAATAAGATATTTAAGAGCTGTTCATCGTCTGACCTAACTCAATTTCTTGGATAAAATTTCCATCTGTAGTTCATGCGATGCCTGGAGAAAGACTTCATCATCATTTTAGCTTGGAAAATGTGCGGCTTATTCTTCATTGGACTTCTTGGCTTAATTTCGACTCTCCATTTTTTTGTTACTGCTGCAAGTAAAATTTTTTCCTTCGTGTTGCAACGAATCAGGTTTCCTTCAAATGTTGAGATGAAAGTTCGGAGGAATGCGGACAAAAGCAAGAATTGCAAATCGAAAAATGCATCGAACCAATGGTCATTCTGGCCGGTCATTTGAATTCGTTCGACGATTTTAAAACTTCAGAAACCGGAATGAAAACTCTAGAAAAAATATGCAAGTAAGCAGTTTTGATCTGATTTTGACGGTTCACTTTTTCGTTTTTGAAAAATACTTAGCCGAAGTAACTTGATTATCCACACTGTGACTGGAAATTTACCTAGATGCAACCAAACATATTTCTTTTACTATAACGAGAGAACGTTTCCATGTGTAAATTCTGATATTGCACATAACTAGTTTATTAAAAAATGCCCCGATGGGGCAGAAAAAAGGAGAATATACTTGCTTGGATAGTTGACAAGCTAGAAAAAGGATTGAACTAGATTTTTGAGAACTTGGGTTAAAGTTGGAAAAAATCCGCTTTCGTTATATTGGATTTTCATTCTTTCTCAAAAAAAATTTTCCATGTCTGTGAAAAAGTATATTCTGCAGCATTGTGCATTTTGTCCTTCCCCTTGCATTGACTACAGTAAAATTTTTCTACATGAAAATTATATGCACATGATCTCAAATGTAAAGAAATGGTAAACCAACAGCTTTCTAACTCCCGACTGATTCAAAACTCCTGCCTCTCATACTGAAAAATGGTGAGGCAGGCATATTATAGTCATTTTCAGAACTATAAAGAAACCTGGGGTTGGTTGCACTAACCCAACATGAGGATAATCTCAATATCGGGAGTAAATTGATGATCCTGAGTTTAAGCTAATCGTAATGTTCAAATTATTCTCTTCTAGTGCACAATAAATACTCACTCCAGGATTAACTACTACTGAGGTGTAAGTTTGAGTTTGAGAATTGCAGACATTTTTATATTTACTTGCTTTAGAAAAAAGGAAATTATGCGAAAATGTTAGTGAAACCCGACAGCTCAAGTTGGGGATAATCTCGACGTTGAGCTCATTATAATCCTGATGACATTGAAATTATACCGAACTTGAGATCAAACTGAGTCGCTGTTTTGCTCGAGATTATCTTGAGCTCGAGCTTAGACCCCTTTAGTACAACTGGGCCTTAGTTACAGTCATTGGGCACCAATCTGCAAATGGGAGAACAGGGTAAAGCATACAAAAATGCTCCTTATTCAACCATGCTTAAATAGTGGGTATCTCGTACCCGATTCTACCCGACGCTACTCGCACTCCCACGGCGACAGTCCGACTTTTTTGAAAGCACAACCGGAGCGACAGAGATGAGTGAAATTGCTTCCCATCTGCAATCCCACAAAAAGCGCTCTTTCTGCAAATTTCAGGTTGAATCCAAAAACTGTGAAAGAAGCTATTTTGTTGAATAGTTGAATAGAAGAGAATAAATTTATTTATAGCTTGTAATCAGTACAACTTACCGAGTGAATTCAATGCGATATGTTATATAAAATGAATGAATTGAACATATCTTGCGCAATCGATTTAGTTCTAAGAAGGCTTTGTGCT
Organism: Romanomermis culicivorax; assembly: GCA_963922205.1. Classification (NCBI taxonomy): domain Eukaryota; kingdom Metazoa; phylum Nematoda; class Enoplea; order Mermithida; family Mermithidae; genus Romanomermis; species Romanomermis culicivorax. The sequence continues at coordinate 206,620 of CAWUHX010000153.1, read as the reverse complement.
GTAGCTTTTTTTCTATAAGAGCTGAGTGGAATTTTATGTGCCACTTTCCCACAGTGACTCTGTTTTATTAACACTAAATTTGGCAAAAAAGTCCAACGCAGTTAGAAGCAAACATGTATGAGGGAGGACATGGGTGTACGAACTACCCCAAAAATTTTGAAACTGGAAAATTTGTTATGAAAAAAATTTGTTGGTAAACTTTTTTTGAATCTTTTTGTCTCAAAAAAACGCCAAAAAACCAAGGTCCAGCCCTGTACTCTTCTCAAAATTTAGGAGATCCACATATTTGGTTAGAAAGTGTGTTGATGCACTCAGCTGAAGAATGTACTTTTTCACAGAGATGGAAAACTTTTTTGAGAAAGAATGAAAATTCAATATAATGGAAGTGAATTTTTTCAACTTTAACCCAAGTTCTCAAGAATCTAGTTCAATCGTTTTTCTAGCTTGGCAACTATCCAAGCAAGTATATTCTTCTTTTTTTCTGCATTTTCTAATAAACTAGTTCACCTCTTTTTAGTGGGCCTGAACCATGCATGAAAACCTTTATATAAGCGCATTGAAGTTTTAAATTTGGTTATTTTCACATCAAAGAAACAATAAAAAATCTTAAAGTGATGGATTCTCACTTTCTGTGAAAGTAAAAAAAGTTTAAACCGCATAGAACTAAAACCACATTGTAAACAGGGTGTTATGTGACCATTTCCTTTGAGTTCCTCATAATCAAGAACCCCTCAACCCAAAAAAAAGGCAGAAAAAGCTTTGTTTACACACGTGAAATGATTGTGTCCATTGAATTCTGCATGGTCAGAAACCTATTCCCTCAAAAATCGCAGAAATACATTTGAAGTACACTCAATATACTTTTGTGTGTAAAGTGATCACAGTCATTAAACTCCCCTTTGTCGAAAACCTTTTCCACAAAAAAAATCACGAAAACAGGCTTGGTTACACCTGAGATAATTTTTTTTGTGTAAAGTGACCCATGCATTGATTTTCCACAACAGAAAAATTCGTCAACAAAAAAATTACGAAAATATGCTTGTATACACGGGGAATAACTTTTTAAGTAAAGTGATCACATTCATCAAATTCCAGATATTAAAAAACACCTTCTGCCGAAAAATCACGAAAATACGCTTGTTTACACCTGAGATAATTTTTGTGTAAATTAATCGCATTCAACAAATTCCTGTGGTCGAAAACCTCTTCCACAAAAAAATCAGGAAAATACCCTTCTTTACACGCAGGATCATTTTTTGTGTAAAGTGACCATGTAATGCAGATGCTAGAGGCTCATTGTAAATACATCATGTACATTTTGTGTTATTTATCATTACATATAAATTCATTTTATAATCTTTCCTCTCAAGGGTGTCTGGATTTCACATCTAGACATTCCCATAAATTTATGTGGAGTACTCTGTTTTGATTGTCCCACACCCCAGTAGCTATCATTGATCCAATCAAAGATGCTCTAATTAATTTCCACATTGGCACCTGGCCCCCAGAATCCACATGAAAATACACATTCCACAGCTATATTAATTCTCCCCTAAAACCTTAAACACACCTGCATGTTGTAGAAAGTAAAAGCCCCAGCCAGACATCAGTCTCAAGTGAAACAGTAGCCGTGGTTCCTACAGAAGCACGTATACATGCGAGAAATAGATACAGAAGCATACAGGGAAGCACATAGGCGTGGTTAAGTCCATCGTAAGCAAGGAAGCAAGTATAATAGAAGCATGGAAAGCATACAATGCAAGAAAAACATTGGAAGGTGTGGTTAAACAAGCATACAGTATACAGAAGCAGAAGAAGCAAGAAGCAACGATTGGTGGAAGAAGATTACAGAAATGGATCCCCTGCGAACCAAGGGAGTGGCCAAAGAGAAGCAGTATTTAAAGCGAAGAGAAGGGTGATTCTGTCAGAATTTAATCATGTTGAGTTTTTATGCGAGACTTGTTTTGTGAAGCAAAAAGTGTTATTCTTGTATCGTCCATGGGAAAGCAATCATCGACACATCATTTCATTTCATTATTTGTCATATTATCATTGTAATTCGTATTGCCTCATCCCTGCAGATGCTTTAAAAGTGCAAGCATTAGGATCAAGTAAAAGTATAGTTAAATTAGGTGTTTCATACTCTGGTGACCGTACCCTACCCTAACCATTTGAACTTCCTGCCCCACTAAGGTCCGTCCTTTTTCCAGGCAACCCTAAGCAGTAATGGCATACATATTTGAACTATCTTCTACAGTAGGACAATTATTCGTAAACATCAAACTGGAAAGTACCTTTCACGAAACATTAAGTGATACATTTTTATGAATCGAGTGTTTAGCAAAAAATGAAACGTCAAGGCAAAAATCCCAAGGTAAACCAAGAATGACCCACCAAACTCAGGATCATTTAGGAGAAATTGTTAGAGAACAAATAGACAAATTATTTTCTAAACATTTTTGTACCCTCCAGAAACAATTGAACCAAAATACAGTAAACCCTACCCCAATTGACGACCTAAGAACAGCCAACTTCCATAATAACATGGCAAAGAATTTCTATGCAAAACCTACAGTATTCATGGATGGAGTGATTCAACATTTTGGTGAATGGAGCAAACATTTAGAACAATTCATGGTACTTCAAGGCATGAAGGATACTGATGGACAGTTGAAGTTAGCATGTTTAGAAATTCATTTGAGAGGAGCAGTGTTAGCAAAACTCAAAAGTCTAGCAAATTCTGAAACCCCCCCCCCCCCATACATATGAGCAGTACAAAACTGCATTACAGGCTTTCTTCCCAAATAATGGAGACACTGAGTTGCATCAACAATCTTTGCCAGAAATAAAACAAAAATGATCAGAAACAGTCACCGAATTTTTGTTTGATCTGGAACATCTGGCAACCCTCGCATACCCCAACTTTAATTCAGATGCACGAGAAATGATCATGAAACCCCTTTTTGTTGAAGGCATGCAGAACGAAATTAGGGAAGCGCTTAAGTATAGAAGGTTCACAACTCTAAAAGAAATGTCGGACGAAGCAGCTTACATTGAACAGCAAATTCTTAGAAATGAATTAAAATCCAACAACCTACCATTCATACCTCAAAAACCCGAACCCATCTTTTCATTAACAAACAATACTGACCAACAAGGCCTTCTGCATCAGTTAGAACAACAAGTGAAAGACTTACAATTGCAGATCAAACAAAATTCACAACCCCCACCACAGAGTAACTACAACAGTTTCAGTAACAACTACACTTTTAGTAGCAACAATGGTTACAGAAACAACAGCAGTTTCAGACAGCCCACATGCTTTCAATGCAGACAACTTGGTAATGTAGCTCGAAATTGTAATTCATTAGGCACACAAAAATCATGTGAAATCTGTTTCCGTAATAATCATGTTACCCCGGTTTGCAAGAGCCGATGTATCCATTGTTCCCAAACAGGCCATAGATCAGACCATTGCATCTCAAAAACTTATTCCAACATTCAGTGTTTCCTATGCAAACAGAGAGGCCACACAAGTAGGTATTGCCCCAACCAACAGAGTCTCAATTTGCAAAATTGTATCGAAGATGGGCAACCCCAACCCTTAATGAACATTGATGACCCCGCTCTTTACTCCACACTGCCCACTATACATAGCAGCCCCCAGCATACTTTAGGAACTATAATGCCGGCCTGCCACTGACACAGTGAAGAGGAATACCTCCTCGATTTGGACTTGCCTGACTGATGCAGCATGTCACCACCCCAGACACCAAAGACTGACACCACCCCCAAGCCCTTACCTACCATTCCCGCCACCTACAAAATTCCCAGAAAACATTCATGTGCCTCACCTACCACCCTCAAACTGCCAACCAAGAAAGGCCGAAATCTTTTTTCCTTACTCCACGGCCGAACACCCAAACTGTACAGATTCCACCCTTGTAAGACCCTACTCCTTACCCCAACAAGTAAGCACATTTGGACTTGATCATACAACCCAACTCCTCAAATCCTACAAACTGTTCAGATTGTAAACTAACCAACCCCACTGTCAATGCCTATACAACACCGACGAGGCGCCCACCAAATCGCCCCTGCCAATAAAAGACAACACCACGCCACCTCCAATAAAAATTATTACTGGTCTTTTTGTTGTCTTATATTTTGCATTATAATCCTATTGTCGTGTCATGCACAATTCCTACTCTGTGAAACTTCATTGAGCGGTCATTGGGTCAGCATACCAAAAACTGTATCATGCATGCCCCCTTCCACAGTAGACAAACCAGTACAGACATTCAGAAAAATCTATATTCCCTCCACCAAACCTCACATAACAGACACATACAAGTGTAGCATTCGCAAAAGAAAAATTTGTACCAATACTGGATTTTTTGGCTCAAAAGGCATCATTTTCGACCAAACCCAAATGGAAAATCTAACCCCACATATTTGTAAGGCAATTGTTATAGACAAAGAGCACAATAGTCAAAAATTGTATGAAATGAAACCAGGATTTTGGTCAACAAACCACTCCATAAGCATAGAATACACATGGTGTTGCACAGACCATTGTACGTCTGTAACTAATGTCATCCTAGAAACTGGACAAATAGCATCATGGAACGGAAAATCAATGACAGGTACATTAGGTGACCTGGGGTCATGCAAGCCAACATCAGGTCATTGTGTAACAGCAGATAGGGCCATTATTTGGAATGAGACAATATTTGAAAACTTATGCACTTTCGAATACAAAAATAGGTACCCCATAAAACTAACACAAACTCACATGACCATTGAGGAACTACAAGGCGATTTCTCTATCAAAAATGCCCTTTTTTCCAACCCTCACTGCCCCAAAATCCAAGACAGTGTCCTAACCAAAAAGGTAATGTCATACAGTTAGACAAAAGAATGCCAATCAGCAATGCCTTTTTAACTCCACAAGTTAATGAAACCCCAACTACACTATACGATTTTGATGATTTTGAACCCATCAATGCAAAACTAAATTACCTAGCAGACAAAATTCAGGAATTCGAAATCCAGAATTTCAAAAACATATGGAATGAGTTATGCAGACAGGCACAACGTCATCTTGACCTAGTCTGACAAATTTTGTGCCTTGATGCAACTCTTGGGGTGCGTGCATTCCTACAAAGGACGGACATAATAGCAGAATTCACAGGGGATGCCCTCACAGTCTGGCCCTGTAAGCATTTGAATGGATCAAAAGTCTTTTACAATCACAAAATCAATGAGACTTGCTACAAACTCCTACCTATCCTTGTGGGAACCAACATTATGTTCTCAAATCCAGGAGGAAATGATTTGACCCCTTTCTCCCAAACTGTCGACTGCCACCACATGGATGTTGCCCTATACAAATAAAATCATACATGGGTCAGCAAAACAGGATCCCCACATGTCACTGATCTCCCTTTAAAATTCCTATGGAATCAAAACTTCTCCCTCTTCCACTTCAGCAGGCCAACAATTTTTCATGACCAACTCGCATTAATATCGACAAACTTACTCTTTTTGAAACAATACATCTACAAAACCCACACCCTCGAAAGCATTGTTAACAAACTTTTTAACTACACTGCCCAAATGTCTCTTAATTCCGATACAGTATACAACATGATCTCAGGCAGTGGTCAAGCAATCAGCAACACACTCTCTGGTGCTGGTCGAGGCATAGAACACGTCATAACAGGTACTACCCAAAGCCTCACCAATGGGTTAAATAACCTACTAGAGGGACCTTTGCAAATCCTTATCAACATGGTCATCATTATTGTTGTCATGGCAGGCATCTTCTATTTGTTCCTTATTCTGTGTTAATATTTCCCTTACCCTAAACATCACATGGCCAATGAACATACATATGAGATACCTTTACATAACAGGCCGTTACATGAGACCATCCCTCCCTCATTCGGTCATGCCCTCTTAGAATTAGCAAATCATCCTGGAGCCCAAACTCAACAGAAATATGTCATTGCTGATGTCAATACTCCAAGGACCCCTGCAATAGAACTTATAAAACAAATCCACCAATCTGGTTCCAATAAACCTCCACCAACCATACTTGAGAAACATACCCCTCTCATTCCAATTACACTCAATGGGAAGCTATTTGCCACAGGCATGATTGACACTGGTGCCCTGTACTCCTTCATTGATTCTCATTTTGCTGAAGCCCTACAGCTAGACATGAAACCCCCATTAGTCCAACCAAAAGCAGCAAACAACCATCTCATCCACTTCGTAGGAACAACCTCTGTTACAGTAACCGCCCAAACTATCCAAGAAACTATAATGGTACATGTCCAAAAAGATTGCACAGCAGACGTACTTCTGGAGAAAAATTTCCTCAGCCGATTTTCAGAATACACCATCAACAACCAAAAGTCTCATGTAAAATTTGGTGATGTTGTACTCCCTTGCGACCGCCTAGAATACAGCCCCTGTCGACTCATGGTGGAACCTATCTGGATGAAAATTAGAATTACCACCACAGACTGTCACCAAATTTACTGTCCCCTTACCCAAATCATACCTACACATCAACCAACTCAAATTTACCCCAAAAGCCAGGCAAAATGCCAAAGTCCATTTCGCTGCTTGCATATCAGAGAATCAAAACAGTTGCATACGCATTTCCATCTTAAATACACAGGACACTCCCCAGACCCTCTACCCTGGGACATGCATTGGCCCAGTATCAGGGTTCATTCCAAAAGAAAACTCCCCCACCAAACTATCCCCTCCTATGCCAAACCAGCCCAACCGTTTTGATATGTTCACATGGTTAAAAGAAAATGTCAATTTGACCTCAAGCAACCTAACTGAAGCAGAGAAAAATCAACTCATATGCTTTCTATCCAAATACACCACATTATATGCTAATCCCAAAATGGAGGTAGGTAGAACCACACTTGTCTCCCATAACATTGACACCAATGGCTCCCAACCTGTATACAGACATCTTCTTCGGACATCCCCAAAAGAAAAATAAATAATACAAGCAGAGGTCAAACAACTCGCAGCAGAAGGTGTAATTAGCCAAAGCTATTCCCCCTGGTGTACCAACACAGTTCTGGTCCCCAAAAAAGATGGTGAACATCGTCTCTGCATTGATTTCCAAGGCCTGAATAAAGTGACCAAAAAAGATACGTACCCATTACCCGGTATTGAGGAAATCCTAGACACCCTGTGTGGAATGAAATATTTTACACCCCAGACCAGTCCAATGCATATTCTCAATTGCATAAAGTGCCTGAGAAAAAACAGCCTTTAACTGCTCAGCTGGACAAAACCAATCCAATAACCTCCCCTTTGGCCTCTCAAATGCCCCCACCACATTCCAAAGATTAATGGACGTTATCCTTTCTGGATTACAATGGAACACCTGTCTCATCTACCTTGATGATGTCTTAGTCTTTGCAGAATCCCATGCTCAAATTTTAAAATGTTTAGTCATCATCGTCACTCATTTTTCAAAAGCAGGATTAAAACTCAATATACAGAGATACAAATTTTGCCAACCCCAAGTTCAATATCTAGGCCATGTTGTCTCTCAACAGGGCATTTCTCCAGACTCACACAAGGTACAATCCATCCTTGACATACCTACAACCCAAAGCTCAAAAGAAGTCAAATCCTTTCTTGGTTTACCCTCCTATTACCGCAGATTCATCCCCAGTTGCTCCCAAATCTCGAGCCCACTCACTGTGTTACTAAAGAAAAACTCAGAATTTTTGTGGGGCCCTGAACAACAGACTGCCTTCATTAAACTCAAAGAGCCGCTCATTCATGCAACCGTCCTGCAACACCCGGATTTTACTAATCCTTTCATTTTGCAAACTGATGCATCAAAGCTTGGAATTGGCGCAATTCTAAGCCAACTGGACAGCAAAGGTCATGATGACCCTATCGCTTTTGGGAGCCATACATCAAAACCTGCAGAACATAACTATTCTATAACCGAAGTGGAAACCCTTGCAGTAGTTGAGTTTATTAGGCATTTTCACCCCTATCTCTTCCAACAACACTTCATTGTCCACACAGACCATACTGCAGTCCAGGCAGTCCTACAAAAAGAAAACCCCTCTCTTCGAATTGCACATTGGAGACTAGCCCTCTCTGGTATTCAATTAGACATTCGGCCTAAGAAAAGTACTGCTAACTGAAATGCAGATGCCATCTCCTGTTTCCCATCTGAAACAGAAAAACAATCATTTGATATTGATCACCTTGAAACATGCGCCAAGATATCCACTATCAATTCTGTCCTTGAAGCCAAAGCCTTTGAGCAGGAGGAACAACAGAAAAATTTCGCAGAACTCCAATGCACTGATCCAACCCTCAAAACAATCTTAGCCAAACTTACCCAAATACACCCCCTTACAATGATCGAATTGGCAGTTCATCACAATATTCTATTTCATATCATTGACAAGCAACCGAAACTATACATTCCAAAGTCACAAATCCATGACCTAATTGCATCTCATTATGACAGCAAGTTTACAGGCCATTTTGCCTCCCAGAAAACCCTACATCTCCGAGAAAAATATTTTTGGCCCCAAATGAGTTGTGATGTTGCACGCTACTGCAAAACTTGTCACCTGTGCCAGACCCACAAAGCCCTCAGGCACAAAATACATTCTAGTCTTGTCCCTATTCAACCGACAGGCCCATTTGACAGAGTCCGCGTTGTTTGCATGGGGCCCTTACCCCTAACTGAGGAAGGGAACCAAGTCCTATTTATTGATTATTTCACCAAATATGTCAAGGCCTTCCCAACCCCCAACATCACGGCAGCCACAATTGCCCAGTTATTCCTAAACAAAATTGTTTGCCATCATGGTTCTCCAAAAATCATCCACTGTGATCATGAATCAGATTTCATTTCTGATCTTTTTACCCGAATCACTGACTTATGCAATACCCAGAGAATCCACACAACTCCGTATCACCCCATTGCCAACGGGGAAGTGGAATGCTGCAACCAGACCCTCACTGCCTGTATACGCATGTATATCAACTCAAACATACTGATTGGGACACCTATGTACCCTTCGCTGTTTTTTCGATCAACATTCACAAAAATGATAGCACTTCATACCTCCCATTCGAATTGCTTCATGGTAGACAACCCAATTTACCATCCAATACAGCTTTAAATTTTCTCCCCACCTCCTATATGGTCGATCTTGATGACTACACTCTCCATGTCAAATCCCATTTCAAACAAGCTCTCTCAACCATTCAGAAGAATTTACAAAAAGCCCAAACCCAATATACAGTTCAGTACAATAAACATGCCCATGATATCCAGTAAAAGTCAGGCGATCTCATTTTATATAAAAATCATTCTCCTAAGCAAGGGCTCACTATTAAATTTTTACGCCGCCAAAATGGGCCCTATAAAGTCACAAATTTCGTGTACCCTAACATTACACTCAGACATCCCCTCAAGAATACCACTTTTACAGTACGTTGTAAATGAAACGACCCCTTTCTACCCCCAAGCAGCTCCTACTGAAACCACCCTGACCACTTCTCACCCTCAAACCCCTTGGATGAGGATGTTCAACTTCGGAAGGAGGGAAATGTGATGTACATGCTAGGCATCATTGCAAATACATAATGTACACTATGTGTCATTTATCGTTACATATAAATTCATTTTATAATTTATCATCTCAAGGGTGTCTGGATTTCACATGTAGACATTCCTATAAATTTATGTGAAGTACTCTGCTTTGATCATCCCACACCCCAGTAGCTGTCATTGACCCAATTAAAGATGCTCTAATTAATTTGCACATCGGCACCTGGCCCCCAGAATCCACATGAAAATACCCATTCCACAGCTATATTAATTCTCCCCTAAAACCGTAAACACACCTGCATGTAGTAGAAAGTAGAAGCCCCAGCCAGATACCAGTCTCAAGTGGAACAGTAGCCGCGGTTTCTACAGAAGCATGTATACATGCGAGAAATAGATACAGAAGCATACAGGGAAGCACATAGGCGTGGTTAAGTCCATCGTAAGCAAGGAAGCAAGTATAATAGAAGCATGGAAAGCATATGATGCAAAAAAAGCTTTGGAAGGCATGGCTAAACAAGCATACAGTATACAGAAGCAGAAGAAGCAAGAAGCAACGATTGGCGGAAGAAGATTTTGGAAACAGACCCCCTGCGAACCAAGGGAGTGGCCAAAGAGAAGCAGTATTTAAAGCAAAGAGAAACGTGATTCTGTCAGAAATTAATCGTGTTGAGTTTTTATGCGACACTTGTTTTGTGAAGCAAAAAGCGTTATTCTTGTATCGTCCACGGAAAAGCAATCATCGACACATTGTTTCATTTCATTATTTGTTGTATTATCGTCGTAATTCGTATCCCCTCGTCCTGCGGACCGTGTAAAGGTGCAAGCCTTAGGATCAAGTAAAAGTATAGTTAAATCTGGGCTTTACAACCGCGTCCATCGAATTCTCTATTGTCAAAAACCTTTACAGCTCAAAAATCCCAATAAGGCTACCAGTTGAATTGAAACTGCAAAAAATTATTTTTTTGAAGCCGTAAATATATAATAAAATTGGAGAATTTCGCGTTTCCCGGGACTTTGGACCACCATATAATTGAATTGGGGCCATATTTAAACAAAATAAAAAATCGCATTTGAGATTGCACCCCCAAAATGCTTAGGCCGAAGTATGAAGCTTGGATATGCCACACCCATTGTTGGGCATGGTGGGACTGGAGACCCTCAAAAAGTGCATTTTTTGCATGTTTTTGAGGCCCCACCGAGCACCACTTGCAGATAGAGTCCAAATGACAAAAGTCACCCCATAGTTTGCCCTTATGCCCGAAATTATGCAAAAAACCCGAAGGTTCTAGCTCTTACCGTTTTGGCTCTAGGGTGGGGGGACATGAAATTTGGGGGCCAGGTCTATTATAGATTGATGCTATCGCGCCACCTATGATGCGTTCGACAGCCCACAGAAAAAAGAGACTCTGTTAACATTTAAATTTGCATGGGTTTGATGATTGACAATAGAAACTCTGCCTATACCGGACCTCGGCAACCATCGGAGCATATTTAATGGCAAAGCATGGTTTCGATAGGTCATGCTGAAAACAGCAATAATGCTCATGTGGCTAATTACATTAGACCTGTAGTAGTTTGTGTGAATTTCGGTGAAGCAAAGAAAAAATGTAGGGTCACGTCTTTGTCACACGGGTACTTTTTTAATATTAGCCGATTCTACCAAATACGACCATAATCAATTTCTTTTTGAAATGATCTATGCAGCAATCTCATGAAAGTAACTTCCATACGGAAAAAACTCGAAAGTTTATCACTGTTATCAATAAAAAAACTTTTTTCAGGAGTGAGCGACAAAGAGAACAGCTGAAAATGTCCTTCAATAACCTGGGTAAAATGGTCGAAATTTCTCGAGTAGTACTCGGGGATCGACGCAGTTCTGTCCAAATCAATAGTGGATAAACTTGATGTTTTTTAGTGATTTTAGCCTTTCCCATTCTGCACATAGAGACGCGTTTTTCTGCTGCATAAAATTTTATATCAAGTAGAAATCGAGTGTCAAATTAAACTATCTTTTTCGTTTTTAGTGCGGCTTTAGTTTTAAATGAAATAGGCTATTGTCACTTTTTCAAGCATTTTGTGATTCCTTAGATAAAGTTTAGACCAAATTCCTATTGCCTTGCACATTTATGCAACTTTTAGTGTAAAGTGATGTAAAGCCCGTGGGGAAAGCCGTCAGTGTAGCATCATTCTATTTGTTGTGCGTTATGGAATACAATATAGCATGTACGATTTTCGAATTTACATTCGGAAGCGTTACCCTCGTAAATCCTCAGAACAATATGGAACAAAATGCAACTTCAAACTACACAACATTTGAATTTTAATTACAAATCTGCATATTTTAGTTCGATGGATACAGCGCAAAATGCTGCATAAAATTTTGAAATACTAACTGTTTATGATACATTACAATGAACACAAAAGTTTAATTCGTTGAACTTTGAAAAAGCAGTTGTAGTTACTCTTGAACTGTTTCATGCCAGCTTCTTCATTATACTGCCAAAGTAATTTCATACAAGTCTAGGTATATAAATTAATTAAAACTAATGTAAATGTACAGTGACTAACTCCTTAATGAATTTTAAGTTTTTGAGATTCTAAATCAAGTTCTTCGCCCCTCGACTGTGTTAAATTTTTCATTTCTGACGATCAATGGAAATTTAAAATTGTCAGATCACTTGGCAATTTCTTCGAATTTGGCAATGTCCACTTATCACATTTTTCAAAAATCGGCTGCAATGAAAATTTGAAAATCGATCGAGTTCTTACTAAAATTTCCAATTTTTTTAGCATTTGCAATCGCGGTTTAACATTGAGAACAAAAAATTTAATGGACATAAATTAACGAGTTTAAGATGTAAATTTTCAATTCATTGTTGTGGTTAGTTCCAAGCTGTTTATCCACTTCTTCCTAAAGAATTTAATCGAAATGATTCGGCATAAATTGAAAAAAAATTTGAATTCTTCAAATCTGGTTTTTTAGTAGAATATCGTTTAGAGGCTAGTAATTGTTTTTCCAGCAATTACAAATCATTCCACGAATGTTCCCGCGAAATTCAATGCAATAGCTCAAGTTTAAGAGCCGTCGAAGCATCATACGGCTATATGTGCACAAGGGGTTACGAAAAATTCGCCGAAAAGGTTCAATGTTTCACACAAGTACGAGCAAATCAGTTTTTTCCCCAAACGAAAAAGATTACAGCGATACGTTGAAATTAATTACAAAGAGAGAAAAAACAAAGTTCCATTCTCGGTTTGTGTCAGAATTTTTGAGTTATGTTTTAGGAATACATGTTAGTCGAAGATTAGCGTCAAATTCTGAACTGACTTATATCAAGCCCAATTTTTTCAGATTCAGTCATGAAATTTACCTAATCTTGAACTACTATGTATCACAGCGAAAACTTGAGCTTCTCGAAATATTTTACTGTACTATAGTCTGTTTTTCCCGAAATGCTTTTAAATAATGAAAATGGAAAGCAAATAATATTTCAGATTTTCACGGTTTTCTGAAAAACAATATGGCATATAGAACTGGAAATGTGTGAGCATGCTGACCTCACATTTAACAATTTTTCGAGTGAAAAATTATAAAATAATGACTTTTACGACAGTACTAATTTGTTTCACTTTTCCATTTGGAAGTATTTTATGAAAAAACAGACTACAACTACAAATGAAGGTACATGCACATGATGCCTTGTGAACATCTGATAAACAACATTGATCGCAGGGAACTTTTTCCTATTAAGGTTGAAGCAAGCCCGTCATACCAAACGTGTCGAATTTTAGCCAGTCGATCGTTCTCTTTGCCACAATCAACGACCATGAACGAATCATTCGACGTAAAATCGTTGGACAAACTGTGCAACGCCATGCGATCTTATCTTAAATGCAGTAAAAACGTTTTAGTGCAAGTGTGCGACGAATCCGCTTGGCATTTGGTTTTCAAGGTGCAAAAACGTTGAGATTTTTAAAATGTACTTTTGCACTTCATTTTCCAGATGACCGTCGAAAGTATTAGAATAACTATGCCCGATTGCGATATCGATGTTCTCGAAGATTAGTGATTTAGTGTGTTGATGACACAAATGAGTTCTAACTGTATACCGTAGCTTTTAATGCGGAATTCTAAGACTACAAAAGTACCATACAGTCTGATTTTCCTGAATCGCTTTTAAATCATAAAAGTAGAAAGCAAGTACTATTTTTTTACGATTTTCTACTGAACTATACGTCACATAGGACTGAAAATTTGTGAGCATACTCAACTAACTTATTTTCTGAGAAAAAAATATATTGTAAAAGCTTTGTGTAAACGATAATTTTTTTAATTGTCGGATTTACAAGAATTTTATAAAACTAGACTATAGTAAAGGGTCGTACTGAAATTGCTAGTATAATAGTAACAACTATCCCAATGCAACTTTGTAAATGAATATGAACTCCAAAATATTCCTCGATCATTCACTACTATGAATACGTTTGACATTCTACAATACGAGTAGATAGGTACATGTACACATTAGATTTACATAATGACATTTACCGTGTCTTCTACCGCAAACGAATTTTTGATTAGTATTTCAATTGAAATTTGAACAGAAAAGTATCTGACGTCTGACGAATCGCGGTGAAGATTCAGCTACGATTAACGACAAAATTATATTCGACATTTTTTGTAGCTTAGCAGCCAATGAAAAACATCGGTATACAGACATGCACAGCAAGAATTTTCCTAGAGGGAGAGCACTCATTTTTTATCGATGGGGCTGGGAGTGAGAGTGTGAAAAAAACAAAAAAGGCTCCACAAGCATGTTTAATATGCATAAAAAGATGAAAAAAATGGGCCCGGCAGGGTGTCCAGTGTCTCAGGTAGGAGGATTTACCGGTATTACTGCATCTGGTTCACACCCATCCTACAATGTTACACACACTTGAGTGTAAGGGGTTATTGGAAGGTGATTAATGGGGCAGGGCTCAAGCTAATTCTTGGGCTTAGGCTCAGCCTTGAGCATATGCTTAGCCTTGAGCCTAAGCTTAGGCTCAGGCTTAGCCTTGGGCCTGGGCTTAGGCTTAGGCTTAGGTTTAAGCTTAGGCTTAGGGCGCAAGCCTAAATAATGTCAAAGCCCTTAGCCTGAGCCTGAGACTAAGCCTAAGCCTAAGTCCTGGCCCGTTAATCCCCTTCCAATAACCCACTGTCAAGGAATCCTGTTAGCATGAAGAATACTTTCAATGGAAGATAGATGTTCCACAATGGAAAACAAATGGAACAATATTATATTGTGAATACAATATTTTTACCATACACACTTTATTACACTCGTTTCTATTCACTAATTTTCTACAGTAATCGTTCGTGTTAATGAGAGCAAAGAACAGTGTTCTTATCACTGTTTATCATAGTATTTTAACACTTCATGTATTTTTATTCTATAGTGTTCAGCTGTAAACTTGTGCTAGTTTTTCAATATATAAGCTCAGAATATTTTAATTCGAGTAGTCATTTAGTCGTTCAGTTGATTAGTTATTAATTACGTTTGATATAACGCTCATCTGAATATCTGGTATGCTATCCATTATTTCTTAATTATATTAAAATATTTCCGAGCTAATAGAATATTGAGTAGTCACAACTGATATTGGAACATCACACCACTATGCTCAAGTATGTATAATGTTATAATATAGGTGTGAATCAGTCGCAGTAATACCGGTCTACCTCCTCTATACCTCCTATGTGCATGTATGTCGGTATAGCAAAACAAAGTAGACTGCACACAGCATGCATAGTTTGTATTTTTTGTAAAAATGTAGCCCATCAATTTACGTGAGGAGAAAGAGCAAGCTGATGATGATGATGATGCCCTATGGGTAACAATTTTTTTCGACTGATTGTGTTCCGCACTAAGCAGCATTATTTTTGAACATATACAGTGAATCTACAGCTAAAGCTGCAGCTCAGCTGGAGCTTAAGTATGTTTGATGCCACTAGGCCCTGATCTTTATATCTGCGACTGTCAAATTTTCGTCTGCCGTTTCAAGTTAAATGAACTACAGTAGTTTCAATTTCTCTTCCAGTCCTTCAGCAAATTTAAACAATCGAGTGCAATAAAATACAGATGGCTCTCTGCGGAAATCAGTTGCAGCAGTTTTAGTTATCAAGTTCCTGAACGCCTTTACGTTAACACTTTTTTCTTAGGATCGGGCCTCAAGATACTTTTATCATACCAAAACGCTCCAGTATTCGAATCGCGCCACCAGATGATTCTATTTCCAGGATTAGTTGAAATGACTCTAAAAAGCTCAGTGAACCGCCATTAAAATTGCTATCCAGTGTTGTCAGTTTTCAGCTTGTTTTTTCACACGCTCTGATTGCTCTATTATTGGCATATTGGCATATCCTCTTGAAAAGATTTTCTTTGTTTCATTTCTTACTGGAAAAATACCTCAAATTTAGAAAATTGCTTTCGTTACTCCTATACATAAAAACGGTGATCCTAGTGATTATAAAAATTATAGGCCAGTATCAGTGACCTGCGTAGCCTGCAGACAATTCGAAAAAATAATCAGAGTGTGTACTCTCCTTCGCATTGAAACACAGTCTTTTCACCAATCTTCAGTTTATTTTTTTACCCAGAAAGTCATGTGAAACTCAACTTTTGAAGTACGTAAATTCCTCACGGACAATATTGATATTCCTGTAGATGCAGTATACGTGGATTTTTCAAAAGCTTTCGATACAGTTTCTCATGTCAAACTTATACATAAACTTACAACATATGGAATTTCTGGAAATTTTATGATATGAATTTCAGATTTTTTAACTGAAAGAAAACAAATTGTTCGTATTAGAAATCATTTATCTACTGAATTTCCGGTAATGAGTGGAGTTCCACAAGGGAGTGTCCTAGGTCCAATTTTATTTTTGTTCTATATAAACGATATAGCTTTTTTAAATTTGACACCTAGCACGAGAATGATTATTTTTGCCGACGATATTAAAATTTATAATCAATCATCAAATCACGAAGCTTTGCAGAAAGATTTGAACATCATACACGATTGGTCATTACGTTGGCAACTGAATTTAGCTTTAGACAAGACCGTGGTTTTCCATTTCGGAAAAAAACAACCCAAAACATTCATATGTTCTACAAGAATCAGAAATACAAAGATCTAAAGAAAGTACAGTACTTAACTTAGGAATTAACCTATCAAATGATCTAAAATTTACTAGTAGTCATATTTCAACTATAGTTAAGAGTGCATATTTTAGACTCAGTTTAATATTCAGACAATTTATAAGGATGTAAATCTTCTCACCAATTCTTATAAAACTTATGTTAGGCCTCTGTTGGAATATGCTACGACTGTTTGGTCCCCTCACACTAAACAGGATGCAGCATTGATTGAAAAAGTTCAGAGATATTTTAAAAAACGTGTTCTTGGTTACCCTGAACAGGATTATGTGGATAGGTTAAAAATAGTCAAACTTGAAACGTTAAAACAAAGGAGAATCAAGAATGATTTGGTCATGTTATACAAGATCATAAATGGAGAAAGTGATCTTAATATTCATGAATTCTGTGCTATCGTACATACAAACACCCAATCTCAGAATAGTATAAAGTTGAAAATATATTTCCCGAGAACTGACATGAAAAAATATTTTTTCGTGAATAGAACTGTACCACTTTGGAAAAAGTTACCTGAAAACATCGTCTCAAGCAGAAACAGTAGTGTTTTTAAATCAAAACTACAAAATTTTAGTATATAGGTCAAATATTAGTGCTACTACAGCCTTTTTGACCTTGCGCAGCATTTCAATTCTGTTTTAATTGCATTTTATTTTGCTTTAATTTCATCGTTTTTTTGACGTTAATTGCTTTTTTCGTTTGAGGAATTGTTTTAATGTATCTTAATGTATGTTCAGTTTGCTTGCGCTTTTTTACTTTCTTACTTTTTTTTACTCTAGACATGCTGTGATTTTCAAGTTTATGCGGTTTATGTGTACTCATGGCTCCACATCAACTTACCTGAATATTTCATTTTTATGCAAATCTACCTGACCAACAAGCCATTCTCATTAGTCAGCCCCGATATGCGTTTTACGTGGGAAATAACAAACATGGCTCACAATAATCAACCGCGCTCTATCCATTCCTGTACTTCATTATTCGTAGCATTTTCTTTTGTATTTATTTGTTGATTTGTACGCGTGTGAAACATACAAGCGCTGGGACTGACTGGTCAAACTAGTAATCTGCATATTATATGCCCCGCTCACGTTTTGGCGCCTACAGTGTTAATTAGACCTGCAGAGGGAAACAAGCATATTGTACCACAGCTACATACTTCAACGAGGATTACTGTAGGCCATTTAACTAGCAATACGTGTTTATATAGTATGGTCATTATGCGCAGCCATATCCGGCTAACTAGCACCTTATTTGAAACTAAATTACCTTCGAAAGCTTAAGCTAATTAAAGATTCAGTAGAAACGGTACTTTATTTATTGATTAACGAAGAATCTACAGCAGACCCGAAGCCAGGGACGGCGGGTTTGCCCCCCCCAAATGCTGCAAACTTTTTTCAAGATAGCAAAAATATGTGTTCATTCATCAGCGAAATACTTCATGTACATGCAATTTTGTATTTGAAAACGATGAAGACATCATTGCAGACTAAAATTTTAAAGCGTCCATCCAGGAATAAGTCTGTACAGAAGATCCACTTTGCACTTTCAACAATATCCAAATAATCCAATATCAAAATCAAAATGAAAATAATCAAAATAAATTAAAAGAATAAAAAAATAATTCAAAAATAATCCCAAAGGATCGCTTCCACCCAAGAAAAAATTCTGACGAGCCTGATCTATAGGTACTGTTTTTGAAAAAAGAATCTAGCCATACAGTCGTAAGGGAGAAGAAACGAACAGTGCATATTGACAAACTAATAAAAGCAGGAAAATGTATTTGTTCTGCGCATTTCGCAAACTTTTGGGTGCGTAGTTCTAGGAAAATCAATTTTACAGACATACGTACTACACTCGACGGAAATCATTTGAATTCAGGATCATTAGAAATCGTTGATCAATATAGTTACTGTCCTGGAAGCTAATCATGAAGCTGAATGAACTTAGCTAAAAGCGAAGATTATTTTGACAAACGGAAGTGCCACATCTTTCATCTTTTGTAGCTTCATTAAGATAGTCATTGTTAACAGCTATCTACTCACAATTCTGCAATCAATATCAATAATTTTGGAGACCGAGTGCTTGCTTATAGAACCCAATCCTGAAATACAGACCTAGAAATCGATTTTCCAAGTGGAGATAATATATGTCTGATGTCAGCGACATGTACAACAAATCGAAAACTGAGAACCTAACATTCATTTTTTAGCGATTTATCGTGTACTTCGTTGACGTTGAATCACCTCGATCGCAGAAAATTTTCCAATAAATCAGCTTTCATAAAATGTCACTGATACAATAAGCAGTGAATTTGGCCTGATGAACTTTAAGAAGAAAAAGAAGAAATAATTCATTTTTTATTCGTATATTTTTAATTTGTTCCACCACGTTGAATAAAAAGTTGTTGTGAGATTCGTTTATACCGGTCATCCTGACACGTTTGATTGATCAGGAAGTGGCACAAATGCAATAGATCAAAGTACATTACTTTTTTCCTGATCATAAAATGCAGCACTTTGATTGTTGCTATGTATTTCTCTTTCTACCATCTATTTTTGGTCTCAAGCATTGCTCGTGATGATGTGGAAAGCAAAATCCGCGCGAAAATCCACGTCTAGAAAAGTAATCATTTAGAAAAGTAATCATACTCTTTTTATAAGGTATCAGCGACTCTTGCGGATAATTCAACCGATAGTATTCAAATGAACCATGAGTTCGTACACGTATGTTATTTCCCTTTAATTATTTACAGTATTAAAAAATTGGATGACGAGATCAGTCGGAAATTACACGTGATCATCATCATCATCATCATTATTATTAGCATTTTTGTCGGCTAAAACCGTTCGACCGATTAATAATTCATCAACGAAATTTGCATAATATCTCGTGGCCGCTACCAAGAAAATTTTTTAATATAACCAGGTCTGCATACAGTATGTCGGTTACTGTAACCGCACGGAAATCAAATATAATATGAAATACATATCCGTAAAGCTCAAATTGGATCGTCGGTGGAATAGACTACTAAAATGAAAAAAGGTTTAAGAGACACACTGTCGTCCAGTGCTTTCCTCAGAGTTTTTATTTGCACGCTCACTCATCGGAATACTAATAGGAAGAAAGTAAGAAAAGAAAATTCTGGGTGACAATATTATACACAAGGGCTCGACGAACACACATCACAACAAAAGATTTTCATTCTGAATAGATTTCTATGAAAAGGGGACAGAGAAGAAAAGAAAGAAAGAATAGAAGAAGAATAAAAGAAGAGCAGAAGAAAAGAGAAGAAAATAAATTTTCTTTTCAATTTTCGCATGCTTGAGGCTACGGCCTTTTGTACTCGGCCGGCGAATGAGGAATGTGCTTCAGTGACTTGCTTATCCCTATTTTCACGTTTTGTTCTGTATATGCTATCAAATCTTGAGTAACAAAAGAGCACTGTTTCTATTGTTCATCTTCAGCTGAACTATGACCGGGTGCATTATGCTTTGTCCAGGGCCAAGTTTCGTCAAAGAGATTTAAGCTCCTGCTGCGCTGAAGCTTAATGATGTATGTTATACCAACTTTCTCGATGTTTTGGGTTTCTACCGATTGTTTTGCTGTGAAATCAATATGTTTTGAAATTGAATTTTATAGAATTTTTGGGATATACCCATATTTTCACAAAATTGTAGTATATCGTAACCTATCTTATCTGAATGACGATTAGTCCTGCTATGGATCCTGTCTGAAATTCGATTCATGCATATGTGTCAGAAACAATTCCCTTCTTTGTTCTCAAATTGGGATGATTGTCAACATAGATCACTTATCGTTATACGGTTGAAGTCCCTGAAAATTCTTTTCCACTTATGCTGAGTTCAGAAATGAATGTAGAACGTCATTTTCTTCGTCGATATTCTGATTACTGGAGATTACATAATCTTTGAAGAATCATTACGAACTGAACTGGCTGATACTTTATCTTAAGCATAGACTTCAACAACGGATCAGCGCTACCAGACGTACTGATAATTTATTTCTTACTCTTTACATCTCAAGTGACGATTACTATCTCGCTCTGATATTTTTTCAACCCGATCAAGTTCTTGCGGCCATCCCAGGACTGACATCAACGTCAACGTGATAATATTTGAAAAAAACCTCAGTGTTCAAATTATATGATCCACAATGCTGTACTCAAGTGTTGCTTTGCTGTTCTTTGAAATATGCAAATACATAGATTCATGCGAGATTAAATTATCATTTACATGCGTTATCAAACTTGAGCTTGTACTATATTACATAACGTCAAATAGCTCCGCAAAACACGGAAGTAGTAACCTCAAAAGAACCTATACCGGCTGATTTTTCGGAGAAAAATCACTTTCGCACACTGATGAATCATCAATAATTGTATAAACCTTAAAAAACTTTTTGTTACCCTTTTCTGAAAGCTTTTGCCACATATAGGCTGAAATCTCGATCTAATATTGCCCAGTACTTATAATAACTTCGGCACCCTGGCTAGATGATTTGGTTGAAATCACGTATAGATACCAAAATCGTAATAGCCTCAGTATCGACAGGAATCTGTCTATTGTTGTCATATTACATTACTTAAAACAGTCAATGACGGAATCATAATTAGTTCTATCTTATGTAGGTGAATTTTTCTTAAACATAGTTGCTGGTCCCGATAATATCGTTTCGATTCAATGTTGACAAATGATTTCCTTTCCGTTTTTGATGATGCAAACCGGTTCACTTTGTCGGCATTTTTTCTACGTACAAATGCACAAAAGTAGTGGAAGCAGAACGACAAACGACGATGGTAATCCGAACGAATAATTAATATGCAAATGTATAAGTAGTACAAAATAAATATAGAATGAAAATTGATTTTTTTCATCCTCTCGCTCCACGATATTTCCAGGTGGCACTGACATGCACCTACACACTTTGGCGCTTTTCATCTCAAACTGCTATACGCACACACACAAGCTTACAGAAGCTGGGGCTCTTTTATTGTGATGCTGCTTATTCACAAGGAAATGAATAGGGGCGTCATAGGCGACAAGGTCTAAAAATGCCAAAGAGAATACGGTAGACTTTTGTAACCACAAACAATGGCCTGCCCATAGCACGTATACTATACATGTTCACTCACAATACATTTCGCATTTTACCCAATTGTACGAGCGACGTAACATACATAATACCGAAAACACAATAATACAAAAATACAATACGATACATAAAAGCCGAAGCGAACAATAAGCATTCAAATATTCAATAATTATTCACTCAATCGTTTTTCAGTTCAATTCATTTTCGTTTCATTTGTGTCATGTTTGTGCAGCACTTTTCCCTCCTCGCTACATTCTACTTCTTTTGGAATCGAGTGTGTGTGCAGATTGTTCTACGTACTGTCTTATCCAAGCATTCTAGATTTTTCCTCCAATAAAAATTATGCCCTAATGAAAAAAAATAATTAAGCAACCTTTCCTTGTGTTATGCTATATACCAAAGGTTCATTCATTTGGAACGATAAATTTCGGGTCTATTTATCCGCCAAGTCAACCGAACATCATTGAACCCAGTTTTTTGCAACATAGTCATGAGCACTAGCTCAGTTTTTACTTTAGATTTGGTACGATTCGTTGTCCTATCGAAAATATGCCTATTTTCTGCCATGATCGTGTGACAATAGAGGACGATACAGCACGGACAATATTACAGCTGATTTGTGGTCACGTGACTTGATGGCCATGGATATTTCGAAAATCACATTCACGATAAGCTGAGCTCTACTACTTCCATGCCATATAACGTGATCAGGTGAATGGTGTCATACGATCCTGTGAAGAGTAAGAATATTCCTTTTGGTTTGACGTAATTGAAACAACGAGAAGTTTTGTAAGAAATATGCTTACTGGTGACGAATCTGTGACCGAGGCAGGTTCAATATTTTTCACGATTCAAGCAGTAAACAAATTTCTGTAGTGAAAGTGTAGAAACGAAAATGAGTTGGTTTTAGCTAAAACTTGCTTTCCCTTCCATTATTTAGAAGCCTCAGGATACACAAACAATACATATGATGTTTTTGGAATAAATCTTTCGATAAATATCTCGAATTCCCTCTTTCTCGTCAAATTTTCACTTCTGTTTCATGAAAAGGTGGAACGATTTTGAAGTCCGGAAATTTAGCTGAGCTGAAAAACGTATGGGGTAAAGTTGGTCCGATTTCCACGTGTGAAACACTGGATTGGAAATGTGCGAACTAGGACTTGAAAGGTCGTTCAAAGTGCATTTGTTCATTGAATCCCGACTGGTTAATTTGACTAATCTGATAATCCGTGAAATACACTGCATGTAGCTTTTCTTGCATAAGTTAGTTTCCCGGTATTCCGATGAAATCGGAGAAATTCAAATTGGCAGAGACCTCACAGCAAATTGAACATTTGTTAAGCTTTTGATTTTTGACTTTCCTTCAAACTTATATGATTGCATTGTGAAATCTTGAAGACGTCATCCAAGCACTTCCTGGGGATTTTTTGTTTGGAAAATTTGCAATCTACTACGAATATTCATCAGGGTCTCCTCCAAAGCGTGGCCTTTTCTTTGTTGTCTGATTTTGAAGTGCAACTTACATTTTCTTTAACGAAAATTACCATAATTTTTAGTATAATTTCTCTAACCTCGACGATAACCATCTATCTCTCTCTCCAAAAATGGCATTGTTTACTCACCCGTATCCTCTCAACCCGCTCGCCCAGAGCTCCTGATCCATTAATTTTTTCCAATTTTGATGTTTATACAAGCGAAATATGCATGGACGTGGATTGGTGAAGAGTTTTCAATGACAACGTATACACTGTCTGCCAGTGCCTTCATGTATTGTGTCCACCAAAGATAACAATTGTTTGTGGACAAGCATGACCTTGAGTCCCCTTTTTGACAGGAAACGCAAGTAGTTTCCGAAAATTGTTCAAGTAAAAAAAGTTGTAGAATAATAATGAATAGGTTTCCAAGACGGGGTAATTTCCTCTATTTGGAGGTCACAGTGTAGTTTCAAGGAAAAATAAAAAAGCACGTAAATTTTGATTATAATGATAAAGACAGCGTGTGCGCACCCCGGAAACATACATAACAATATTTTTATGTAATTTTTACGACCAGATTAGTGGAAACCAGATTTTCCATGAGTGAGTGAAAAAGTTCCACCGAAAAAAGAGGGCGAATTTTCTGTGGCCTCAATTTTTTGGACCACAGTACTACAGTAATCCGGTGAGCGTGAGGTGGACGTAGACATGCATTGTTCGTCCACAATAAAAAAAATTTTGACGCCTTAAATCTTGGACATGACAAATTAGTGCATCAGTGGTCAAGGAGAGAGACAAGGTGCAATGAAGTGGACACCTGCTG
Organism: Romanomermis culicivorax; assembly: GCA_963922205.1. Lineage (NCBI taxonomy): Eukaryota > Metazoa > Nematoda > Enoplea > Mermithida > Mermithidae > Romanomermis > Romanomermis culicivorax. Next base: position 182,377 of record CAWUHX010000153.1, on the reverse strand, counting down.
ATCGAAATTGAAAATCTCAAGAAAGAGTGCTCGGTCGTTTCTTGGGGCGGCGGGAACGGGGAACATTCTTGTAAATGATGATGGCACCTTATTTTCCAGTAGATTACTGTAAATAATAATTACGTTTCGTTCGAAAACCAAAGGAGGGAACAATAGGCGAAAATTATAAGGGGATAGAAAAATATGCGTCGCATCTTTCGCTGTCTGGAAAAAAAGATTTGCGCAGGGCTATACAGGGCCCCGTGGGAATAACATTTGCAGAGCCAAAGTTGGGTGCTCTTCCAGGACTGCATACCGTTCTCGAAGGCTTCATAGTCATGGAGATATTTTCACTTGCAACATTACTTTTTTGATAACAAATATTATTTCTTTGATGGAGAAACAGTTTTTCGAGAAATTTTCAGCAGTCTAGGGGGCAATTCATCCAACCAGCCAAAGTGCTACTTCGACAACATTTTTATTGAAAAAACACAAAATTCCAGGAATCGCCCAGAATTGCAAAATTTGACGCAAAAGAGAAACAATTTTTTGGTTTATTCTGAAAGTTGGAGGAGGTTAGTGTCTCCACTCACTTCCTTGTGCAGAACAATTGGTATCAATCTGATTTCTTCCTTTTAAAACGCTAGAATGATGTTTGGAAGAACAATGAATTTTGTATGACTCTTGCAATTCAAAGTTGAATGCATTGCGCACTGTATAGTATAAAGTCCTAAAATGAAAACTAAGCATTGGTTATAGGGTACAAAATAGACCCGGATCTTCCAAAGTATTGAGTAATTAGTAGAAGTTCAGGTTGAAGACTCACAAGAAATCTGCCCATCACGCCTCCCAGAATGAATGATTTCGGCTTATATGAGAATCCACAACCTAGTTCATTACTCATTCATATGCACGTTACTGCCCCTTCAACTTATGGATCAAAACCTTCAGAATGAAAAAATTCGTTCAGTCACCATTAATCCTATTTTGTGGATGTTATCCCTGAAGTAACTCCCGTTTCTTCTAATTGGCATTTCAGATGTGCAACTGACTTTTTACAAAATCTCTTACCCAATGGCGTATTTAGCATATCAAAAAAGCCGTTTAATCTCCAGGCCTACCGTGAGTTCGAAAAACCGAGATAAAAAATTACAGTGCGTCTCAATGATGACGTTTTATCGATTTATCGTATTAGTCTGGATTACTGTAGCGCTAGTTACGCCTACTGTAACTCTCCATTTACCTGCATGCGTGTGTGTATATGGTAGATTTCTCTCTCCATCTATGCTCACGTTTTCTTAGACTGGTATTTCAACACGTATCCTATTCTATTTGTTCATTCGTTCGTATATTTCATACCCCACCCATCATCATCCGGAGCCCCCTTTTTCCACCCTGAATGTGTATGGATAGAGAAAGAGACGGATCGGCTGCTGCCTGTGCTGATGCTCAGGATACAATAGTTTTGTGAGAGCATTCACTGTCAAAAAGCTTGTGCGTTCGGTATTGTATTCTTTTTCTTGTTCTCTCCACACACACATTGGGAACAAGATCCATTGGGGGATAAATAGCTTTACTTATACTATTGTTTGTGAACTATTTTTTTATTTCTGTTCACTACACTTTTGTGAATAGGGATAATCGGTGGCGAAAAAAGAAAAAAGAAAAGCGAGAGTGGATATTCAGGTGTCAATATCGATCGGCAAAAATTCATATTATTATTATTGTGTAAGACGCGAGTTACAGTAGTCGAAAGGAAACGCTTTTCACTTTTCTCTTTCAGGATACCCTGTCGCCATGACGTCGGATTAATTTACGGTCGATCGCTTGCCTACTATTTTCAATAGACCATGGAAAATAATAGTGATTTACAGCAACGATTTCAACAACAACAAATAAAGGGCTCGGGCCTACAACTCCCGGTTCACCAACAGCAACATCACCACCAAAACACCGACTTGTTCAGTTTGGCGGCCATGCACCATCAAAATATGGGTCTATCGGCCGTCGGTTTGATGCCCAACGAGGAAGCGGCGGCGGTCGTCAACTCCCGATCCTCGTCGTCGGGAGTTCAAGGTCAAATGTGCCAGGCGCCGCAACAGAAGAAAGAGGAGCGGGTCAAACGGCCCATGAACGCTTTTATGGTTTGGTCGAGAGGCCAACGCCGCAAAATGGCTCAGGACAATCCGAAAATGCACAACAGCGAAATTAGCAAACGTTTGGGCGCCGAGTGGAAAAATTTGCACGATTCGGACAAACGGCCCTTCATTGACGAAGCCAAACGTTTGCGGGCTTTGCACATGAAGGACCACCCGGACTATAAATATAGGCCACGACGTAAACAAAAAACCATGCTCAAGAAAGATAAATTTCACCATCATCACCAAACCAACGTCAATTCGGTGACGGTCAACGCCTACGTCGGGGCGCCGCCCCAAGAAAAAATGATGGGCGGCGCTGGGTCCAACGGACCGGCCCCACCCCCGATGTACCAAATGACCGGATACCCCATCATGGCGCCCCAAACTGCGTCCCAAGCCGCCGCCTACTTCTCGCCCGACCCGAGCTACGCCGTCCAACAAGCGGCCGCCTACGTCGCCCGTTACGACCCCCACCAATTGGCGGCCATGCAGCAACACGCCAATTACGCCGCCGCTTATCACATGACGGCGGCCAACCACCACCACCAGGCCTACACCGTCGGCGCGTCGGCCCCATACAATTTGATCAACGGCGGAGCAAGCATCAAAACCGAGTCGCCAAACGACGACGCCACTTCGCCCCAACCATCGGTTATGGTGGGCGGCGGCGCCGGCCAGCGATCGTCGAACACTACTAATATGATGGGACATAACCCGGCGGTTTATGGAGCATCGCCCGGCGCCACGGCGACGGCGGGAGGAGGCGATATCAAGGACATGGTGAACTTGTATTTACATCCGCATGAGAGACAGTACGTTATGCAGCAACAACAGCAAAATAACGCCATGCCGCTAAGTCACATATAGAGGAGAATCATTTTTCTTACACTTATTATATGTTCGGAGAATCGAGATTCGCGGTAGAGGTAAAAGTTATGCAAATTGGAGATGAAAAAACTGAACATAAACAAACTTTTCTAGAAACATAAAGTTAAATTTTTTATCTGAGTGAAAAAGTTGGAAAACAGAATTTTAATGTTTTCTGATCAAATCCTGTAAGTTTCGATTTTAATCTCTCGAGATTTTTCGAAGTGTGCCATCAGTTTGGATCTGTTCGTCATAGTCTGGAGAATGTTCTAGTCAACTACTAAAAATTTTTAGTGTAATCATTTTAACCTATGTATTCGAAAGAAAAAAGTTTATGTGAAACTGTTTAAAAATCAAAATGTGTATCCGTTTCTTTTCTCTTGATATCGGCTGAAGTTAGGAAAAGCTGTGACAACAAGAACGAAAAATTTCTCGATCAACTGATTTTTTTGATCGAATGATCGTAGAGGAATAGATAATCGGAATTATTTTCATAATCTAAATCTGTTTGATAATTTAATTTCAAAAAATTTTTCTCTGAGATTTTGACGGTACGTCAAACAATGATCCTATGAAATTTTCTACGATATTCTGTTTTTTGGGCAAGAAGACAACACTTCCATTTTCGATCGTTTTCTCTTATACATATTTGCCACTTTCCGGCAATCCAACTTCTCTATCATCACATTTACTGGGAAAAGAGTTCAGGAAAATCAGAAAATTTAGCTCGTGAGATGCTCCTGATCTAATGCTAACCTTAACAGATTTCCGCAAAGTTTCTGTTATGTGAGTAGAACTGATAGATCGTTCCAAAAGACATAGGAGAATTTGATAATTCCAATAAATGTGTATAGAATCAAAAATCATGAAAACTAAACATTGAATCGAAGCTCATCCGCGGATCAATATAATTTATCCGATAAGGAGGATTTAAGATGAGAAATGGCAATAACTATCGTAAAATGATCGTGATTTTCAATTTTATTTCTTCTGGTTCTAAAAACAATTCATGATCTATTCTATTCTAAATAATTGTAATGATAAGTAAACGATTATAAGCTGAATAACTGTATTTTTGTAGTTCTGCTTATCGTTTTATTGGGTTCCTCATACTGCGAGAATTATTGCGATTACTTTCAAGTACTTTTATTGCCAATTGAATTACTCCCATATTGATCTCAAAACAGATTCGAATTTTTGACGTTGCTAGCGTATTTGTTTCTTCAGAATTTTTAAAGTTTGAGTTGGTCTTAGGTTTGACATTTTGATTTTCCGAGTTTTTACCTCGAATTTCGATTCAATATTTAAATCTTTTCTACTACAATAAGAGATTTTTCGTTTTATTTGCCTCAAAATTCATATTTTTACTATTTGACGATTACGATGTACATTAGCAATATACGATGTATACAACTTTAATTTTTTCCTTTTTCTCCTGTTCTTTGTTCGTTCGTGTTCGGCCATATGAGACGACTCTTAAGATAATCGTGATAATTCGAGATATCGTTAATTGATTACTTTTTATACAAATTTTTCGGTAACGCTTTGGTATCGGAGCTTTATGGTGATATACTGTAAGAGAGAGATACAGAGAGATAAATCAATACACATTTATATGCATACTGTAGCTTGTTTCTCGCGTTTTATTTTCCGACTATAATTTTTTGTGCTTTTTTTGCAAATACAGAAAATTACAGTAACAAGCATGTCGAAACTTTTCTTACCCTTTTTACACAATGACAAGTGTCTCGTACGATAATGACTGCTACAATTTTTGCAGAATAGGGCTCTGGGGGTGACTAATTACAGTGAAAAATCTACAAAAGCTTAAGGAGTTAATTAGGAGTAATTTCGTTCCTTTGTGCGATTGGGTACACCATACATTTTCTTAAAACTTATGTGAGGACAAAGTTACAGTAGGCCAATTAATTCTGATCGACAAGTACAATTTTTTCACCATTTTCTGTATGCGCGATCGGTACGATTTTTCTCTGCTTTTTCTCTAACTTTTTCTCCTACCCAATACTTTGAAGAGAAAAGCAAATATACCAGCTGAGAGAGTGAGAAATGGAACTTCGCACGTGTGCTAGAAGAAACAAGTTTTCTCCCTGCGCCTTAAAAATCCCGCTTTTCGAGAACAGGTTAAAGCTGAAAATTTCTACACACCCAAGCGTACATAAACTAGTACTGTAAGCCATAGCCTTTGCTCACGTCGCACATAACCCCATGCTGCAACATTAGAAGTTTTGGGGTGTTAAAGTAAACAAATTTCGCAAACGAAAACAAAGAAAAAGTTGTCGAAACTGACAGCGTCATCAAAATTTATGCATGTTTCAATGAGGAAATGTGACACGCCTCGAGGCACACTTTTCACTTACGTAGAAAGCGACCTCTCTGTAGAAAAAAAGTTGCCAAAGTTAAGTATGGAGATAAAAAATGATACATTTCGCCTTATATGCAATTCCGATTTTTATAAAAGCATCTCCGTCTATTTTTCCGTTTCTCGTGAAATTAACATGAAAACGTGCCGCGTTGGATTGTTTTTTTCTGGTTTAGGGGTTGTATAAAGTGAAGCAAGTCATCGTTCACTTTGTGACGCTTGAGCCAAGGTTGATAATTCGATTCGTGTCACCGTGAACCTCAAAATTTGGAACATTGTTCAGCTTCCAGTGAAATATAGTTTCATGTGAAAATGTTAAGCATGGGTTAGTGTTATTCAATTCTCCAAGTTCAGAAACGTTTTCGGATTGAAGTTCTCACGCTATTCAATTTGATAAAAATCATCTTTACACTACTTGGTGCCTTGGAGGAACCATAAATTATTGCCAACGGTTTTTAAGCACATCTGACTGTCGTGTTATGTGTTAGCATGTTGAAACGATTAAAAATTCTGGACACTTGGATACTTAGGAGCCTGGTTCAATGTTCAGGAAATGGTGTCAAAGAATGGTCTGATATTTTGAATCTGCTGGGCATAACCAGTTCCAAAACAACTAGTAGGAAACGAAATCTTTGGGTCAGAAACAGAAAGATTGTGTTTGCACTTACAAAGATTCGTCGCTCACTTATGAGAGTAAAAGTTTAGGCAATTTAAGACTCGGTGATCTACTACTTCTGATTTAAAGCTTTTTGATTCAAAAAATGATGATATCCAGTATAAATCCTCATGTTGTGGAGTTATCTGACATAAGATTTTTCACATGTAACCAAGTATATCATCTGCGTTAAGATCAAACTAACGAAGTTTTACAGTTGATTTTGATCCACAGTTGTCAATTTTGGATCTACTTTCTCCACATATGACTCTAAACTATCCTTGTCAAAAATCATCTCTACTCTGAAAAGCGATAACTTCTGGTTCAATTTTACCTTCACATTGAAGTTAGGGTGTTTGCAATCTGAATCTTACTACTACAGACATTTTCATTGGATATTTCTCAAAGATATGTCAATTGTCGAGTTCAGAAAATGCTTTAGATTATTTTGTGTTCGTCACTTGGAGTAGAAATGGCTGCAAGCTCATGTCTTCCAAATTTTCTTGTCATTCCTGTAATAAAAATAGTGACGAAAATTTGAAGTCACTTGACGGAACGACGCAAAGATGGGAACGATTCTCTTCTTTGCGTCGTTTTGTCACGTGACTTCAAATTTTCCGAATCGTGAAACAAGTAAAATTGACCGAAGTAAGTTCAAAAACCCTTAACAAATGACTTCATGCATGATCTTTCTCTTGACGGTATTAGTCCTGCTGGTCAAATTAATTCAAATCTCAGTTAAATTTCGAAGCTGTTATTGAACTCGAATCGAACTTTTCGTCTCAGACTTGTCTCGACTTGATTAGCAAAATTCTTCGTGTGAGTCATTTCACTCAAAAAACGGAACACAAAACCTCGCAACTGAAGTAAAACTGTTGATGTCCAGAATTCATCCTGCTGTCATTAGGATGAAAACACTTTAACGTGGTGTACGGTAATCACAGATCAACGCGCGAAACTTCCCGCAGTGCGGTTTTGCATTGTATCCATTAGCTCATTCCTTAACTCCTTGCGAATTGAGCAATATTCTAGAACGTTTTGAAAAAATTTGTTTTTCCTAAGTTTTGACCATCTTTCGAGTTTCCTCCTCAAACAATCTTATAAAATAGGGTTTTCATCGACATTCGTACGTTACAGGTGAGAAAGGAAATTGGGGATCAGACTTCATGTCTGGAAAATGGATACGCATTGCATATTTTTCTTTTGTATTTTTTAGGATTAAGTACGGCGAAAAAAAGAGTGTTTGCTCAGCCGACCTTTCTGCAATGAGACGGAGACGGTTTGGCGTCTCTCCGAACGCCCACGATTGATTCAAACTCGGTGGGAGTCCGAGGGTAAGATTTTTTCTATTCTTTCTCCTTCTGTCCCCAGTCCCTCATTTGCATATTAGTTTTGGTTTCCCAAAGGCTGCTTGCGCTATTTCACGGCCAGTTGGTTGTTCGATGTTTTTTTTCACATTTTCTCACTTCTTTTTTTGTGCCACGCAAGGCTAAACTTTAGAGAGCAGCAAAAGTTATCTTATTATATTCAAGAGCAAGTGAGATAATTAGGCGGATCTTTTGATGCTGGTATTTTTCAGTGAAAGATTGTCGATTCAGATTACTTGTCGAAATGTGTGTGTCTGAGTAATTTCCAGAAAAAAAATTTTTTGCCAAGGCTGCCTTATGCATTTTTATCTAAATAAGTTCTGGCTGAAAAAAAGTTGCATTTTGCTAAGGCGAAGACGGACAAAAATTTGCTATAACAAAGAATAAGAATTTTAAGAACTTCAGAGGATATCGGAGTGAATTATTCACCGAAAAACTAAATTTTCAATATTTGAAAAAACACAGAACATCGATTGAATTTATGTCCCGTCATATATTGTTCGATAAGCGTTTCTGATGAGTAATCAGTAATTCTTCCGTCTTTCCTAGCATTTTCGTGGAATCTCATTTCTACAAAATTGTAACCGTTTTTCATTTTCAAAAAAGATGACCTCTTAACATTTTCGTTTCGAAAACTTCGTTTGTGCGCATAGCCTGGCATTTTTGGATAAAATTTAAAAATTTTCTAGTAAGAAACTTGAACTCCATTAAAAGTTTATTTTCACCTAAATTAAATTTTTGATGTACCAATGCTTTTTGGTGGAAATTTCATAACTGCTGCAGGAGTTTACTAGAACATGTTACGATTAGTAGTTCAGTAGCGTGAGTTGCTTGAACCTTTCAGAATCAGACAATTGAGCCACTTAACGCCTAGAGAAGTCCTGTTGTTCTTAGTGTAACCGCAGATTCCCCTTGATCTATAGCAGATTTTTGGATTGTGTAGCGGGTGGCCGACTGTATCGGGTGGCCGACTGTGGTACATGGCCTACTGTACTGGGTAGCCGAATTCAATCTGAAATAGTTTATATGTAAGTCGAACCTTACGTAAAACGTTTTCGCATGAAATGTGAATAAAATGTTGTTAAATAATGTTTCAATGCACAAGATATCATAAAAAATGCAAGAGCGACGCAAAAATATGCTAATTAAGTGCAGAAACATGCCCTTCATAATTTTCTAATTCATTATAAGAGCTTAGATTGATAGATTCTATTGACTTTTTCTACTATTTTTCCAGCAAAAAACTATGAATCAAATATGTTGGACCTTGGCAAAAAATAGTATTTTCAAGAAAGGTAGAACAACAACAACGGAATTTTGCCTTTACTTGAGTAAATTATTTAAGGGTCGTACTCTGGAATGTCTCTGGCTCGTTACTTTTTTCGATATACGGGTTTAGCTGTGGTAAAATCCATGGGGCCTTCACATTTGTGGAATATTAGCATGGTGCTTTTATTTGAAAAGAATATTGGTGATTTTTTTGCATTTTCTGGTCATGAAAACTGAAAATAAATACTCCGAAATTAAGATTTTCTTGTATATAAATGTCAGGTACGACCCTAAATGAAAATAGTTTCTATAAAACGTTTTAAGTTCAAGAAAGAGATGCTTTTGTGCGACTTTCGCACTTCATCATTTTCGAATTTCCATGAACTGTCAACAGATATTCTGCAGCCGCAAAATCCTTTTCATTCATTTTTATAACAAATATACTCAGCAAAGTGAAAGAATTCGAGGGGAAAAATTTCTTACAAAATGAAAAACTTTTGAATTCAAATTGATATCCTTGTGTGCTTTTACTTAATTAGTATATTTTTGCGTTGCTCTTGCATTTTTTGATGATATCTTGTACATTGAATCTGTATTTGGCAACATTTGATTCAAATTTCATAAAAAAACATTTTACATAAGGTTCGACTTATACATATAAACTATTCCAAATTGAATTCGGCCACCGGTTCAGTCGGCTATGTGCTACAGCCGGCCAGATGGCACAGTCGGCCACCCGGTCTACAACGGATTTTAGGATTCCTCTGCTTCACTCCGTGCACACATAAGTAAATTTCTAAACTGTGCCTTACGTATGACAGAAATAATTTCAGTTTTTTACATTTTGCATATACATATGCAAAGATACGTTTTTTACAGAATGATCTGAAATTTAAAAAATGACACAAAATGAATATTGTTTTTAAAATTGTTGACATTTTTACTGTATAAATTTTTATAAAAAATTTTTAATAGTTTAGTAGAAAATTGCTGAAATGGTATTCACTTTCTGGCTTGATTTTTAGGAAGTATTTAAAGGAAAACAGACTATGGCAAGTTAGATGAGATAAACAATTATCGGTACATTAACGTGGGGAGGAAAGTTTCAGTTTTCAGTAGAGATGGAAAATATTTTATTTTTATCGTACAGAAGAATCTCGATACCGCTGTTAGTAAGCTTCGCCAACTAAGATTTGTCCACATTCCACAAAAGAGATAAATATGCGCATCCACATCAACTTTGTTGGGAAAATCAAGAGGACATTGAGAATTGCTGGGCATAGTGAAAATTTCGAAAAGCTAATTGTCATTTGGATTGTGCTTGTACGTAATATCCAATTGTCGCCTTGATGAAGTTTGATATGAATTGCTTTGAATATTACTACAGAAATAACTTGTTGGATTGGCTAAAACTTTTAGGAAGCGGGACAAACTCATGTTTTGAGTAATGAATCTTACTAATGTAAAAACTTAATAATTGTAGTCTGTTTTTTGTGAAATGCTTCCAAATAGAAAAGTGACACAAATCCAAATAATTGTTAAAGATAAGGAAATTATGCTAATAAATTTGCAGCTCTATATAATGTTTTCTTTATCAGAAAACCGTGAAAATTTGAAATACTACTTGCTTTCCACTTTCATTATTTAGAAGCATTTTGGGAAAAACAGATTATAGAAGAGAATCGCAATTATGTTCAGGGGATCAGCTGAAAAAGTCAAAATCTTCTCTTACTGATTTAAATATGGTTTTTATAGTCTGTTTTTCTTGAAATGCTTGTACATAATAACTGTGGAAATCAAGTACTATGTCGTGTTTTCATGGTTTTTTGCTATACCATTATTGTGTCACATTGGGCTGAAAATTTTAATGGCGGAGCTTATCTTTCACAAGAATTTTAGAGAAAATAAACTATAGCTATATATTGACTTAGAAAGATATCCCTGGCAATTCTGTTGGTATAATGGCCAAATTTGCTGGTGATCGAAAAATTTTGCTCAGTTCACGACTTACGGAGCCCTACGTAAATTTCGCACCTTACAGTAATATTCGTCAATGTTCTTCCGGTCTACAGTTCAGCGGTCATTTTAGTCGACGCACATTTTTCTATTGTAGTCTTTCTTGTCGTAAAAAGCTTTCCCATCTTTCCTTAAATTTATAACCCTACTACTATCGTCTTTGAGAGATGGTGTGTGCACAATCGATCGAATGCTAGAGCGAGCAGATAATGTGTCACTTAATGAATTTTATTCTCTTATACTGTATCTTACACGATAAAATATGAAGCAATTACTTTTTAGACTCCTTCTAAAAGCCTTATTTTTCATCAAAAACTGGTGTTTCTCCAACCAACCTCGTCCGTTTTCTTGATTGCGAAGCTTAGTATATAAAGTTACTGTAGTTCTTGTTATGTCTTACTGTAACTACATGCCATATGTTCTAAGGCTAGTTTTGAGAAATGAGAAAGCAACACGTTAATTGCCTATTGTCCAAAATGACACTGGATCGGGAGCCTACAGCATATGCAAATTAGCTACTGGGCCAGTAGCTGTGGCTTCCCTTTCCATGGAACCCTTTCCTGGAGTAATCCGGTCCGGATGTCCAATGGAGCGGAAGATATGGTGACTTATATGTGATCTGCAGGTACATGGTTACTAGTGCAGCTCTTTCAACTGCCAGCAACTAATTAGCACATTGTAATCGCGACGTGGCACGTGACTTGTCACCCATCCACGCCGGCACTGTCGTCCCGGGGCTTTAATTAATGCTCGGGGACGTTGAGTGATACGTGCTGATGATCCGGAGCATCATGTTTCCACGCTTCCCTAAGCAAGGAAATCAGATTGACAGGGGGATTATGATACCGTATGACTGAATACTACGATACGGGATGCCCTGCTTTATTTATTTTAGCACGTATGAAATACCAGAGAGCAGGTCGTGAGTATATTATAACGTCCTTTAGTGAACATCTGATTGAAGTCACTTACTCAATTCTTATAAGTATATTTGCGAAGGACGTGTTGAACGACAGGAGTGAATTTCGTGCTATCAATTTCCGTGAAATTGTTTGTAAATTGAAACATGACAACAGTTAGTACTGTGGTAAAAATCTTCAAGGCGAACCAAAGATTTTTTTACTAAAAAAATAATTGGAGGTTAGTCGAGTCACCACAATTTTCGAGTCATATGTGTAAGCAGCAAAATAGACTGCGATTGAGTAGCTTCGACTGAAAATTTAACTAAGAACTTGTCTTTTTCTATCTATTTTTGATAAACATTAAAAATTTATCGGACATTAAAAGGTTTATTTTTTTAGTGATCTTAACGAAGATTTCACATTATTTTCTAGGAAGTACAATGCTATTAACTTTATTAAATTACAACTGATAGCATCAATCATCGACCAAATAACTCTTCAAAATTTTATATTTTATGCTTAGTTTCTGGCGCTGAGAAGCAAAAAAATACATTCATTTCAGCTTAAAATCAATGGAAACTCCAGGCGGCCTGAAACTCACGATTTTTGTTATTTACCGAAAAATCGTATGCTCGAAAGAATGAGAAAAGGCAATCGAAAAATGACTTGATGAAGATTTTAACTTTACACTAAAAAAGGCCTTCCTAATGATAGACACGATGTTGTATGAACCCGTGATCATCATGTTTCGTGGCATTTTATGGCAGATATTTCAATTAAATGAAAAGCAGAGATTTACATCAGGATTCTTCATCATTTGGTGGTAAGCACCTTCGGGTCAGCAATCGTAATTTTTGTGCATGAGCGTACACCCCGCATACACAACCACAACGGGATTCTGAACAAACATTCTGGTAGCAAAGTATACATCAGCGATGGCCATTTTGTGGAAAAAACGTTTTATTTTATCTTATCATAATTCCTCAAGTTCATTGCTTCAAGCAACTGCATGCACCTACACTACCAATTCATGCAACCTCTAAAACTGAATCAAGAAGGAAGTACCATTCTGGTAGGTACGAAAACAGCAGTGAAATTTGTTTTTACAGAAAACCTGAACACCAGCTCTCTTATCATGATTTATCTTCCGAATTTCTGAGTGCAAATGATCACCCTTTTTCGTATGATTTACTAGAATCTCTCGAAAATTAAGAATCAAACTTTTCTGGTTTTTTGGATAGATCTCAACGAGATTTATCGATTAACGTAAAGTTTGTTTGGTTTTATCACTCAAAAATATTCAAAAAATTATTTGAGATACCCTGTTTCAGGCCAAGATTTTGTTGCAACAAAACTCAAAAAATAACATCAGTCGATGCGTCTCATTGAGAAACGTGAGAAAACAATTGCAAATTTTGATCATATTTTTTGACAGTTATGGAGGAATTAAGCCATATTCAGAAGTGAAAAATCCTAGGATTCTTTTCGGCGACAGTCGGCGACCCTAAGGAATGAATAGACAATTTTCAGAAAGCCCGATTCTCAGAAGTGAAAAAATTCTAGGATTTTTGTCGCCGACAATCGGCGACAGTTGGCGACTGCACTTCTGAATTGGGCTTTAGAGTGTTATTTGAGATTGTGTCTGCCAAAGTGAGGCAGGCGCCAAAGTGAGACGGGCGCCAATGTGAGACGGGTGCCAAGTTAGGACATCCAAGAAAAGTCATTATTAAACAATGGGCGCCAATGTGAGATGGGCGCCAAAGTGAGACGGGCGACGAAGTAAGACAGCAGTCTCACTTTGGCGCTACAACGTTGGACGCCAAAAGTGAGGCGGGCGCCAAAGTGAGATGGGCGCCAAAGTGAGACTGTACCTTTTTGAGGGATATATTCATTGCTATATTGATGAAACTTTATTGACAACAGAACTCGCAATATTCCTTTTCTTATGATTCCAGAAAGACCGGAGTGTGATAATCTTTTCTAATAAATTCAGTGCTTGTCGTATTACTAGCGTAAGTCGCGATAAGATGGTCTACCTTCAGTGATAGCTCGTTGTGGGCTATCTTTTCGAATGAACCTCGGCGCACAGAAAGATGTTCACGCAAATAAAAAACAACCTGCGTATACGGACACCTTTTATCTGAGTAGACTGTAGAAGTAAGGCCAACAAATTGAACAAAAAAGATTTCAGCCTACGATACAGGTCAATTATCTACTCGCCGATTTCTATGGATTAACTTGTTTCCGAGGCCTGTTTGAAAATATATAGACTATAGTTCACATTATGGCATCTTTTGGTTCATTTTTTTTGTTTTTTCATTTACTTTTATAAGTGGTGTAGACATACGCACAAAAAGTATGACTTCCGCTTGCCAGCTAATTATAGAAAAAGCTGCAAATATTAGCGTACCAATTTCTTGAAATTGTCCAAATAAAATTCAATTAAGCATTACGATTACAGGGTTGAAAAAGACAGTGTACGCCACTTAAAAAGCCATTGTCTCTAGAGTAAAGTTACAAAATTTCATCGTGTTATATTTCTCGTAATTTCGATTTTTAGACAAAACAATGCCGCTACAATTCTTAACGTCAAAAATTACGTAGAATTCATGGATAGATCTTTGTGGGCTCTCTATTCCCCGAATGTCATTTTACCCGAAAGTCCCAATTTTCCGAAATTATAAAATCCCATTTCCGCGAAAATAGGAGACTATTTTTAGATTGCATTTTTTAAATAGTCAATTTTTCCGAGGTAAATTGGAAGTTTCCACGGTTCAAAAAAATATCCCCACTAAACTCGACACAAAATTCGCACCGTAATTGAGATTAGTGTATTAAAATGCCATTGAAGCTTGAATTACTGTCAAAAAATATATTAGATCTTTTTGTCAAGTTTGTTACTCGATAGATGACTATGGGTCAAGCGACATTTAAAGCCCTGCTATACTTCGTCGGATAGTGCCGGCCGGCATTATCCAACGAAGTATAGCAGGGCCTTTATTCTCATGAAGCATCGGCAATCGCAATTACTGAAATATGAAAGTGTGAATCCCACTTTTTTTATCTTTTTCAGGAAAATAAGTCCTCTAGGTCAGCAGACGGAGCAGTTACAGATACGAATGTCGAAATTGTGATAAATTGGAACGCGAACGTGGAAGGACAATAGTCAAAAATGAGCGAGTTATCAAGAATCCAGGAACCCAGATGCTGCGCATACTGAACGTTGTGCCCTAATGTTGAATCCGAGTTTGCAAGCTAGGTTGAACTGACCGTCCCAAGATTTAAATCAGTTCGGTCAGCTTTGTATCGGTAAAGGAACCTAATTATCCTATTTTAGCAAATTAAGTAAATTCGTGTCTATAATTTCAGTGCCAGTGATGTAAATCTATTTCCCATACAGGAATTGTGTGAATCGAGAATGTTATTATACTCACCATTCGGTTAGTCGGGACCATATATGCACGGCATATTAATTCTGCTCAGCCAGGACAGGAGGTGGAATAAAAATTTTTTTTCGTTAATGGTAACGTAAAGAACGGTATTAGAAAAATATTAACATTCAAACAGCATATTCTTAAGCCCCTGCTATACTTCGCCGGCCGGCACCGGCCGGCGCCGGTTGTCGCCGGACTCAAATATTTTACAACCGGCGCCGGCTACATATTTTTTGCTGCTATACTTCATCCGGTGCCGGCCGTGAGATACCTACTGCAAACCTACGAAAAAAATGATAAAACACCAAGAGGCATTTTTCGCACCATAATTCATATGTTATAACATATGCGCCGGCTAGCGCCGGTTCAGAAATTTCGATTCAATCGAAATTGACAACCGGCGCCGGCCGGCGAAGTATAGCAGGGGCTTTACACCTATATCAGTCTGATTTGCGAAATAATTTGTTTAGACAACAATTTTGAAAGTTATAATGTTACTTCTTTGGATTGAAGTATGCTTTGCTAAGAAAAATTGTTAAGCTACATCATCATTTCCATTTTTATGACGACTTTCTCTTCTCTCCTGCTCATTTTCTTTCGTCAACTTCTCAATCATTGCTGGGGGGCTCAAATCTGCTGGGGGTCAAACCCCCCCCCCCACGTGCCTGTATGGTCGGTACGTTCGGGAAATAGGGACTAATGCATTGTTCGGGGAAATGGGAATTTTATTAATTATTCGGGGATGGACTTTCGGGGAATAGGGACTTTCGAGGAATCGGGACAGTCGGGGAAGAGGGATGTTCGAGGGATAAGGACACAATCGTTATTTTTATGGTATCGTGTGCTATTTGCTGACTTCTATTGCGGAAAGTCGACTTTTTCACCTCACGAAGTGCGTATTAAGTTGGCCTTCCTTATTTACAGCTTGCATGTAATCGTTTTTTTCTTCTAAAATATTCACTTTGCCTATTGTCAAGAATTGAAAGGTTTAAATCTTGCTCATTGCTGCTGGGATCAACTCACCAAACCTGTCCGACGTTAATGTATGCACTAAATCGTTTCCGACGACTTTGCACAGGCAGCAGACATGTCGTAGTAACTTTGAGTATGTTTGTTATATTTACGCGCATCGTAATATGATTTCATCAGACGGTGATTTCATACATTATTGTCCTGATAACATCTTTTCAAAGCTCATGATGATATCATTTATTTAACCTTGACAGAAACAATTTTATGTTCCATGATTGAATCACCGCATGGAAATATCGTAATAACATCAATTTTTGGCAGAAAATCCGCGCGCGTTGATATGGGTGAAGGGTCATTTATACTTGCCTTTCCCGACGGAACGGAACGGAATGCAATCGACGACACGAACCGAACGAAAGGGAAATTTTCGTTTCGTTCGGTTTGGTTGGAGGTTACCGTCGGTTGTTTTCCAAAAAATGCAGTTATCTTTTTCGACCTAAAGTGGATTATCAGGCTGAACGTTTCAAGCTGTCGGCGATCCGTTCCGTTCCGTCGAAAAAAGGCAAGTATAAATGACCCTTTACTCTTCAGGCGATTTTCATGACTCGGAAAACTTTTCAGGTCATTTGTTGAATATGCTCTCAAATTATCATTAATGTGTCGTAAAATTTAGCAGGAAATCACAAAGATATGAAATAAGTACTTTGTCCAAACTTTTTATACGTCTTATACTAATTACCTGTGTTTCTTCATACACAAAACTGATCCAAACACATACAATAAGCAATTTCAGAGCATACTCTGTTAAAACTGTTCGGATGAAGCTGCGGTGGCATGACCATTCGTGTAACGGAGCTCGGAGGTTTGAGTGGTTTGAGTTACTTTTTTGCGCCAGACGGTCATCGATTGCCCAAGTTTTTTTAAATGTTTTATGGCGCGAAGCGTCGAAGGAATTGACATTTTGGATTTTTTGTTCAAAAATGACTATTTTCTTTCAAAAAATATTTTTCATTTTTTCCGACCAAAAGTATGGCGGTCCCTATGAATATGGCTAGCCACACGATTGACAAATCTTGAAAGGGTCACCATACGGCTTGCCATATGACCGACGATTTCTGTGGCGGGTTCTTATAGCATTTCTTTACAATTACACGCATGGCCATGACCATGAAGCTCAACGTAAAAAGTACGCATCCTTGCAGCAGTGAATTGTTTATATCATCATATTGGTACTTGATGTTTTTCGATTTCCAAAATTCATTCTCATTTTTGCTAATTTCTAGAATCTGCTGTGGAATGAGTAACAAAAATACAAATAGTTTTGTACAGATCGGTTAAAAATCACCTTTCAGAAAAAATTTTCGAACAAGGTTCTTCTCAAAAAACGTTGAACGTTCTTCACTTTAAAATAATAGAATTCCCACATTTCAGCTGCCTTTCCGTCTACAGTATATCAACTCGCCAGAAGCCGTGTACTGTATTGAAAAGTTTACTGTAATTTTCGTCGCTATGCGAGCGCCTATAGACACAAACAAGCCTTTCGCCTGTGCATACATTGTGTTATTTTAGTACATATTATATTTATGACAATTTTTTCAAAAATGGCAATATAGCTAAATAAAGTATGAAACTGGTCTATTTGCATTGCTTTTGTATATTCTACGGAAAGGAATAGCAACAATAAATCGGTTGTTTTTCGGATGATGATCCTTGATCAAGGAGAGGTAAATATTAACTGCAAGATTTGTCAACAATAGATATAATAGAATATCGAAATATACGAATAAAGTAAACATTGATTTTTGTCACGTGATCAAGCATGTATCTAGGGAAAGAAAATTATAGCAATGTAAACAAATGAAAGAATCGGTAAATTCGGAGCGCTGTATATTTTTCGAGATTAAAAATTTTGTTCAAGCTTCTTAGAAAAAACCCATCTTCGTAGAGATTTAGGAAAGCCTTCGGGATTTGTATCGTGGCCTGAAAAAATTTTGAAATCGTTACCTAGAAAAAGGCTTCAAATAAACTCGATGGAACTCGAAACATAAAATTTCTCAACTTCTCAGCGTTTTTGCTCTGTGCACGAGATTGATAGCCCATCTATTTCAGTCCAACGTATTATGTTGTAGTTTTGATAAGATTTTTGTCCATTAGGGAGCTATTATGATTTGAGCATAGTGTAATTTCATACTAAAATATTGATAAGCGCCATTAAATCTCCTGCGGTGTGCCTTAAATGATCATTTATCAAAATCTCGGAATTCGAATTCTATATATCAAAAACGACGATTATTTGACGCCCCGAAAAATGAACTGTTAAGTGTTTTTCTGTTTCGACAGCACTCAACAGTCGGTTTTCCTAGATTTTCTTCTAACATAATCTGATTAATAAGAAACCGAAACAGGATTCCTTCAATCTTACTTCACTGTTTCGCAGCTTGTAGGATAGGAGGCATCCAAGCGGCGAGTTGATAATTGCAACACTCCTAGCTCCAGTTTCGTGTTTTTATAATTAGAGAAAAAATTTCTAGGAATTTCATCGGGAAAACCCTAATCAGAATCCATTTAAGCTAGATTAATGAAATTTTAACGGTGTTCCGAATCACACGCACCCACTGGACTACTGTTGTTGTCCCTCGCTCATTGTCATCACCTGGGCACTGATCTGCGTTAAACTACGGTATAGATGAAAACCCCTGTAGCTTCTCAAAGAGTACGCGAATCTGATTCTAACTCCAACGATATATGTTGGAGGAGCAGCAGAAATGAAGGAGAGAACTTTGTGGAATCCCACCTTTTAGAAAGATTTGAAAAATAGCATTCCTCAGTGTTCGAAAAAACAACTTGTCTTCTATGTCTAAAACCCTTAGAATGGTTTTTACTACAGATTTTTTTACTAGTGACGGGGGGGGGGGGTGAAATCAGTGGAATTCGCAAAGGTTCAGTTTCACACTATGTTTGGTTTTTCAGAAAAGAACGAGAATCATTCATTTTGAAATGATCAATGCAGCGAAACCGCAGTCAAAGTTTTATTCAAAATTATGGAGAGCTCGTTGACTCTATTCAATAACTTTTTCTTTTATATAGACTACTTGATGATCAATCTTTTCAACCATTTCAAGATTATCGAAAGTGATTCCCTGATCTCTAATTATGACATTTTCCAAAATTTTATGTACCCGTAAGTCTTTTTTGTCTCATTTCACTCGACCAGTAAGTCATTCTTAAATGGATTTAAAAACCTGAAAATAAAATAAAAAATTGATTTCCAAACGTAAGACCGGGGCAATACCCCCATACCCCCCTTGGAGTGCTCTGCTGGTAACTGTTATAGCTTAAAGAAAGGATTAGGAGAAAGTGAGAATTTAGAGTTGAAGTCCGTCAGTGTGAATAATGAGAGTGAACTCCGTCGGCTGTTATGATCGCACAATCATCAGGGGCCGGTTTCATCAAAGAGACTTGAGCTCCAGCTGAGCTGCAGCTCAGCTGAGCTGCACCTTAACGGCAATGTTATAACATACTAAGTTAAGCTACAGCTCAACTGCAGCTTAACTTTCTCGATATGTTTTGTGTGCTTGAGTTAAGCTGCAGCTGAGCTACAGCTTAACGGCAATGTTATAACATATAGAGTTAAGCTACAGCTTTTGCTGCAGCTCAGCTGGAGCTTAAGTCTCTTTGATTAAACCGGCCCCAGGTGAGCTGCATTTGAAAAAATCATGCACCTCAAAAACTGAATTTTTTCTCATGAAAATCCATTTGAATTAGTGAACAAGAAATTACCATCCTTGATGTCAACCAGAATTCTGGGTAGTCATAAAAATAAAAAAAAAGTTTCCATTGCTTGGAGAACAAAAAGTCTTGATCATATAAATTTTCCACATAATAAATTTTTGGCATAAAAAAGTTGTGAAGTTTCACCATAGCAGAAAAAATAAACAAAATGTCATAGGTCACTGCAACTTGAGAAATACAATAGATTTCAATAGGGTTCCCATCCCAGATGAAAACATATGTGGCCTAGATAGAAATAGTTGACTATGGTCAAAAAAGAAAGGGTTTTGTACAAAATTGGGAAATATTACAGTGAACGGTCATCCGGCACAACGTGTACACTCTAGATTCGAAAAAAAGTCAGGTCTAATCAGATTCTATATTCGGTCAACGGTAGAACTACTCCACGCCAGTCCAAATACGACAAATATCAGCCACGAGGTCGAGTACTACACAGAACTAAGAAACAGCAAGGCACAGTTCCTGAAACAAAAACAGTCGGCTGCTCAGATCAGACTTGAGCCACAATATACAGCTACTCACTGCCCAGACTATAGCAAAGGCGACAGCGAAAACCCCAGTAATCAGATTATTTATATGATCCTTCGTTCGAGTACCATCACAATATAAGCTGAAATACTATTTCCAAAGGTTCGATCCTTATTTATTGGTCCACGACCACAAAGCTGGACATTCTGATCTAATCCACGCTTGAATAATGTGGGATTAACAGAAAGACTACACCCACGTACGTTAAGGTCACTAAAGCCCGCTTCATACTTCTGCTTGGCGAGCAAATTTACCCTGAGCATGTTCGTGGAGCATGCTCGCCGAGCATCTCCAAGCACAGCTCCGAGCATGTTCGGCGAGCATGCTCGGGGATGCTCGGCCAGCATCTTGCTCGGCGAGCATGCTCGGAGTTGGTTCATACTTTGTGAGCCAATTTTTCGCGCGTTTTGAAATGTATTTTTCCAAAACCTTGAAAATTCACATTCTTACCCATTTTTTGCACGTCAATAATTGCTTGATCAAAAGAAATCGAAGACGATGATCAGTGCGTCCTATGAACATACATGCACAGCACAGAAATTCTGCTGGGGGTCAGCCAGGACAGGGGGTGGTATACAAAAATTTTTTTTCGTTCTTGATAACGAAAAGAAAGGTCTATGAAAGTCTTCTAACATCCAAGCGGCATATTTTTCAATGTATATTAGTCACATATGTTGAATTACTTGCTTAAGGCCCTGTCATACTTCACCGCGCGGTACCGCGTGGCACAGCGCGGCGCCGCGCGGTGCCGGTTGTCCTATTCATACTAACAGGCGGCGCCACACGGTACCGCGCGGTGGCTTGTCATACTCCGCCGCGCGAAGTAACATTTGCTCTTCTCTAAAAATGAGTATTGGTTTAGTTGAAACCTGATGGGGCGCCGCGCGGCGCCGCAAAAATTACAAAAACCTTTTCATACTTCAAAGGCGGTACCGCGCGGCGCCGCGGGGCGCCGCCCGGCGCCGCTTTTTAGTATGAATAGAACAACCGGCGCCGCGCGGCGCCACGCGCTACCGCACGGTGAAGTATGACAGGGCCTTTAGACAGCACTATTTCAAGTTTTCATGCTACTTTTTTTTAATCAAGTATGATTTGTTTAGAAAAATTGTCAAACTACAGCATCATTTCCATTTTTATCTCGACTTTCTCTTCTCTCTTGCTCATTTTCCTTCGTCATCTTCTCAATAATTGCTGGAAAATTCAAATCTGCTGGGGGTCAGCAAGAATCTGCTGGGGGTCAAACCCCCCCCAAACCCCATCCATGTGCATGTATGCCTATGAACAGGGCGAGGTCGCAGTTTGTTCAACATGCCACACTTTTTTTGGACTTGAAAAATAATGATGCAGAGCGATTTTTTCAAATTTACTGCATGTCGGGACCACGATTTGATGATTTACTTCGACGATTACATTCTAAAATTCGTTTTTTCCTGACGTCCTTGTTATCGAGTGATTGAACGTTCCACAGAAATTCTTTTTCACGAACAAGTTCAATAAGTTTAAATTTTTCATCTTCTGATAATTGTTTTCGAATAGACATGACAAAAAAATTTTCACAACAAAAAAATCTACACGCAGAACGCACGCGGCTTATTTCAAACTATATACAATGCAAACCGAGTCACAGTTTTACATAGTTTTGCCATGCCTATAGGCTGTTTTTCATTGTCTATACTTATAACGTATGTTGCTTGATGAGCATGCTCGGAGGAGTAGAACATTTTTCTACTACCCCAAGCATGCTCGACGAGCAAATTTTTTGTGCTTGGGGTTCTGCTCGCCCAGCAAATATTTACGCGCCGAGCATGCTCGACGAGCAGCTTGCTCGACGCTGTGCTCGCCAAACATCTCCGAGCACAGCGTCGAGCATGCTCGCCAAGCATGCTCGCCGAGCAACGAGCAGAAGTATGAACCGGGCTCAATAACACAAAGAAAGCCTTAACATAAAAACTAAGGTATTGTAAATGACTATTAATAAATTTTCAGTGTTGTCAGATTAGGGGTGTGCGCAGGATTGCAAACCTTGTCTGCCTCCCGCCCGCATTACCTTGAACCAATCCCGCTCCCGCCACTGACCTGGTATTTCCGTCCCGCGGGATTCCCGTGGGACAATTATCAATTCAGACTTTTCATATAACATGATTTATGTAAGAATATACTTCGCAAGGTCGACTGAAAGTGAGAACTATAAGCTATAAACAGTTTTTTTCTGCGCCCGACTTTCTGAACAGTGCAGAAAAGCCAAAAAAGTTTTTGCACTGTGGTATTCTCCTGTTACCACTGTTTTTTCCCCTGGGCCTTTTCCCCAAATAGAGGAAGAGGCCAAAATTTTTTCCCCATTTTCTCAAATTCGTTTCTTTCGCTTAAAATGCACATAGACGATTTATGTTTTTGAGCTTTTTCAAATATTTTGCTGTTTTTAGAGCCGTTAATTCATTGAAATTGAGGAAACAATTGAAAATTTTGAGTTTAATCGAAGTCTAATCTAGAAGCATTGCAGAACAAATTTTCCAGCAAACTATCCAAGAGCATAATGACTTTGAATTATATATGAGAAATTGACGGTTAAGTCCTCCATGCTGACAAGTGAGAGCTCAAAAAAGATATTAATCTTTCCAGCGCAAAGCGGCTTGAAAAGTTTTTTGGTATATTCTGCGGCGCTGGACAATCAATTTTCCGAACATTTATTTCAAGAATTAGATTCGAATTTTGTGTTCAGAAGTCGTAATTTCTAGAATTTTATTATTTGAAAAATTTTAAAACCATTAATTTATTTGTAAATTCTGACGAACTTGGCTGAAAAGATATGAATAAGAAGAGTAGAAATTTCAGAAAACTACTTCCATGAAGCTACTGAATAAGTTTTATGTTAAGAAAAGAGCCTTCAAAATGGTTAGAGATTTGACGAGTTGATCTTTCTCAAAAAATGTGTGAAAAAAAACTTCATTAAATATTAAGATAAAATATTGAAGCTCACCAGTTAAAACATGAGATAATACGTTTAAGATGATGAAAATTATCATAAATCAAGTGATAAGTAAAGGTGGACATGCTGAAGCCTCGCTTGAGCTAGGTAATACAAAATCCTGACTATTAAAATTATAACAGACACAAGGAAAATTTTGAGATTATGACCTTCTAAAATGCACGAAAATGCATCTTTTCTGGATCGGTATTTCTTTTTCTGTATCCCAGTAGTAAGGCCCGCCCCTAAAGGTCCTATGGTTAAGCATATCCCTATATTTTGTGTACGACCTATAATTTGTCATTTCTGACCGATTTATAGGTCATATGGTAAGCATCTAAGCTCGATTTTTTTGTCGATTAATAGGTCGAATGGATAAGCATGCAGGTTCTGGAGTTACCGTAATAGTAGAATTATGGTTATTTGGATTATGGTAATAGTAGAGTTAGGGTAATATCTGTGTTACTGAAGGTGAAAAACGAAAATTGATGTTGAACAAAAAAGGGAAAAAGAAAACTAAAGTGAACCAAAAAATGGAAAAGAAATAAAAAACAAAAAAGAAAGCATGCATAAAAAGGACTTCCTCTATGGGCAGAGGACGTCTCTCAAAAATTTGCGCCCTTGGACCCCCTTTGATAAAAGGGCGTTACCTGCAGGCCTAAATATGATCAGAGGTCCCATTCCTGAACAATCATTCTGGTCAGTAGTTGTCAGATTGGTCAGTAAGGGTCTGTTCTATAAGTAAAATCTCGAAAAAGTTGATACACGATGAAACATCATTCCTATGGGTGCATACATATAAAGTCGATTGCCCATCGAAAAATGACCAAAAAGGTCTGTTATAGAAAAAATGACTAGAATGAGCCTGGTATTGAAAAACGCGTAGAAAATCTGGAGATCTTGGAGCATTCAAAAAATCTTCACGTAACAAAAGAAAAATCTTTTAAATCAATGTACCAATTTTGTTTTATTGTGAAATAATTATTTAGTCCAACTATGAGGAAATGTACAAAAATTATGTTTCAAAATACATTTATCATATACTACCCAAAACTTTTTCAAAGTTTTAGGGGTAACAATTTTACGATCTTGCTGGGGCTCAATGCAAAGACTGTGCATGTTTACTTCTTCTTGTCCTTTGTTTTTTACAAAAGCAAAAACCATTCGTCGTAATGAATAAGAATTGACTTTTTTCATAGCATCTGATGATAGAGTGATCCCACAAACCTTGATCATGTGATGATATTGCTTGGTAGATGGGGTGTACAGTTTGTAAGGGTAATTTTTAGGCCCCCCTCCATTAACAAACTCTGTAATGTAAGAGCCATGGCCATATTCACATAGCTCGTCAGTTATTTCACCCAAACACCATCTTGTGAGTACTTGATATTGTTGTTTGTCAAGTGTTGCTGTCCATATCAAAATACAATACTCGACTTATTAATCATTTGATTTAAGAATATAACTTCAGTCTAGCTTGGGCAGTAGTATAAGATGCTATAACAGCATTTGTATTACCCATAACCTCAGCAAAATCATAATGTTGACAGTAGGTTGTTGACACCAGTTGCTCGTTGATTAATTTAACATTTTCAATAATGTTCACAATGTTCATCATGAGTTCAAAATATTCTTTAGGTGCATTGTGGATAATAGTCTTATCCGTATTGTTTCATTGACCAAACTAAAAAATATGAAATAAGTATGCAAAATAAATACAAAAATTATGCAAAACTACCTTCCCCCTAAATATATTTATAGTCTGTCTTTTATAAAATGCTTTCAAATAAAAAAGTGACGCAAATCAGTTATGTTGTCAAATCCTTCACATAGTTCGCTTACCATAATATATTTCACTCAAAAAATTGTTAAAGGTTAGGTAAGTATGCTCACAAATTTAAAAGTCCTATATGATGTATTGTTTACCCTAAAATCGTGAAAATCTGAAATACTACTTGCTTTCCACTTTCATTATTTAGAAACATTTCGAGAAAAACAGACTATAGCATCAGTTTTGCCAAAGCTTTTTTTCCAGGATTTTTCGAAATTTTTGAAGCATCCAGTGAAATATTCTCTCAGTTGTAGACTTCCATTTCGTTTTCCCATTTTTGTTCATCTGTATGAACTCTAGCAGGGTTACCCTCACATTCCTATAAAAGCCAGTAATCAAAATTGACTACATTTTAAAAATTATTGAACTTAGTAGTTTCATTTTCATAAAAGTGTTAACATATTGAGTGAACAATCCACCATTAGGGTTCCTGGTTGGATGATATTGTTCAACATTATTGTAATGCCAAACTTCAAAAATCTTGAGGATCAAAAACAAAAATGAAAATGTCTGTATACAAAAGGCAAATTATTATTATTATTACAGTAACAATATACTTTATATCCCTTTTCTAAGGCTTTGTATAATTCTACTGTAACCCATGCACCATTTAATGCACAGTCTTCTTCATTATGTTTGCATGTACTCTTTTCTGAGGCATCTGTACAAGTTTTGCACAAAGGAAAAAGCAATTTACGGCCATGTTGATAAGATAAAACAGGATGTAAGAGTTTGTAAGGTGGTAAAAGTGTACATTTGATCAAACCTTCATAAGGTTAGGAATTTCAGCTAACCTCTTCAAAACCTTCAGTAAGGATTTTTGGATGACCTGTGGGATATTTCCCATATTTGTTGATGAATACGTATAAGCTGCACACATCCACATAATTGATATTTTCTAGAGGTGTTCCATCTTCATTCTACTTAATTTTGTGATATATTTATGCAGCATTAGTACGACCACCAAAGAAAGCTAAAAACAACAACAAAACTTTTGACAAATGAAACAGAACATATTTTGAAATTTTATTTTCTCAAAGGTTTATAGGTTCAGGTATTTCAAC
Organism: Romanomermis culicivorax; assembly: GCA_963922205.1. Classification (NCBI taxonomy): domain Eukaryota; kingdom Metazoa; phylum Nematoda; class Enoplea; order Mermithida; family Mermithidae; genus Romanomermis; species Romanomermis culicivorax. The sequence continues at coordinate 156,215 of CAWUHX010000153.1, read as the reverse complement.
TGTATCAAAAAACATTTTCATTTCAGGATTTGAATGAATTTGTTGTAACAGTATACATTCCAACATTTCAACTATGTTATAACTGACCAATTGAAGTTCGGTAGCATGATTGAATGTGCACTCACATGCATCACTTGCGTTTTTATCATTATCAGCTGTTAATTGATGTCTATTTTTCATACATTTTGGACAACTGTGCCAATGACAACCATAAAATTGATAAACAGTTGTTCCTTTAACAAACAAACAGACAAATAGATGTTGAAATTTTTAAAATTTTAACAAAACTACCTGATAAACCATCAACCTTGTATTTTCCAATTTAAATTTCACCACCATTAAGTTTATGTCGTATATGCAGTTTTTCATTTTTATAGGTTAACCATTTTAACCATTTTAATGCGATAACAGACTGCCTTTCCTCTTTACCGTAACCTTTGTATGGTATTACTCCAATACTATTTGGTTTCAAAAATAAAGGTCAGAAAACAAGATTACAAGTGCTGGTGATAGTTATGAATTTTTCAAAAGGATCAACATCTATTTACTCCATTAAAAACTCCCTAAATTTCATACAACACTGTCCTAAAACCTGCATATTGCTATGACAGTAATCCAGTAATTCCTTGTCAAAGTTATATTGACAACCCTAAACAAGGATACACTTCTAGATGCAAAACTTTTATACCTTTTTACAAACTTACTGCTTCAATCTTTCCATTATACTATTCCAAAAATGTGGTATGAGTTGCAGGTTTCATGGCATTGTAACCATACATGTCTGGCGAAGGATACGGTCCAATATATCCATAATTTTCCTTCCTATTAAAAGAAATGTGGAAAATATATTTTACATATTTCACTTATCCCAAATGTTTTGGATAGAGCTGCTGGCATTGGCAGAAAGTTCAAAGAATCAATAATTTTTATTGATCCTACTTCTAACCCTGGATAAATCAATTCTAACCCTGGATAAATAAAATAAATAAATGAACATGAAAAACTGTAAAACAAGTGAATAGTTTAGCCTTATTAATGATGTTTAGTTTATGATGACCATTATGGTACAAAAATTGCATTATAAACTGTTCATCAAATCCTCGAGAATTAAGTGTTATGGCTGTAACGTTTTTCATATCTTTTCCAAAAAGGTACTTCCAGAAATCATTTAGACATATAGATCCTTTGAATATGCACTCAGGTTGACCACACGTATTGCAACAAAAATCTTCTTCACTTCGATGACACTGATTGCATACAGTATGAACAACGCATAAATTTGGTTCATCTTCAAATATGTCATTTAATTCCATTAGTCATAAATATTTTTCTTGGGTAGTCTCAAAATCATAAAAAACAAATTTTTGATTAATGGGACACTTATTGGTAATTCTTGTTTCATCATCAACTAGGCAAATAATGTCATCATTAAGACCCTCATCATTTGTTTCAAATACATCTTCCTCCTCAACTTGTTCGCTACCAACAGGTTGCATAAAAGCTAAGTGTCCTAAGGTTTAAAAATTTAAACAAGAATAAAAAATAATAATAGCTTATCTAATACCTTTTTTCAGTACATTCTTATTGCATGTTTTGCATTTGAAATACCTGCAATTATGAGTCTTAGAATGTGCTTGTTGAACCAGTGTATCACATAGCTCGCACACTTTCAAATGGTCACAAGTAGATACCCCAATTTTTTGATGTTTTGATTGTCCTTTTTGAGTAAAAACAACTTTGTGTCCAGTAAAGCACTCATTGTTTTTAAATTATTGGTGACAATCTTTGCATTTTTGAGCATTAAATTGATTACATGGGGGTGTATTGTAAACCAAAGGGCAAAAGTTTTTGCATCTATGTTCCACTTTGTTGTTGCAGGCTGAATCACAACAAGGACAAAAGTAACTGTGGTAAAAAACAGGCATTTTTGTAATGACTGAGTAATGATTGTTGTGTTGATAAATATTCAAAACAAGCATTGCTTCAGGTCCTGAAAACTCTAAATGAGTACACAATAACAGAAAAGTAAAAATATGCCAACCCCTTAATATTAAATCCTTAAACCATTCTTTGCAAAAATCTTTGGTTTGATAATTGGGTAATAGAACAGTTTGCAGTTTTTCTCATTGATAAAATGTGTAAGACTTTTGATAATTAGCTAGACCTGCCTGGGTCATCAATTCTTTAGCAACGTTTGTTTGCAGTACATGTGTCTTGTCAGACTTTCATGTACTTTCCTACTTATACACTGTGTTTGGATCTTTTTTATGAATGTAAGCTCTAGCAACTACAAGAGCTCTAGCAAAACACAAATTATCGTCATTATGGATTTGAATGATGCAATGCTTGTCTTTCAGGAAATCATTATGTTTTGAATATTGATGAGCATTGTGAATAACATTGTGAATAAAAAGAAAATAACCAAAGAAAAATGAAAGCAAAAGTTTTTAAAAACATCAAAATGCAACCAAGCAAGTAAGTAAGTAGTTTAATTAGCTTACCACGACCAGTAGATGGTGTTACAACAATAGTAAAAATTGTAGCTTCTTGACTATCAATTTGAATTTGTTCATTTCATTGAAGAACAGAATTAAGAGTGTGTTTTGGTCTAAAAGGTATCAAAATGCAGCCTTTTGTCTAATCTGGATCATCAAAGGAAAACCCCATAAGCGCATTATCATCCACATTCTCTGAAATTTGTTCAACTATGCATTGAAATGTTGGTGCAAGTTGAGCATTTAAATCATCCATACATTCAGTATTATGAAAGTTCAAAGAGTACTCGCCACTTCTGGTATTAAAATGTCTAATATATACTCTATTTGGTTGACCTAACTCGAAAAAATCATCCACAACAAAAGATGTGTTTATTATACCCCCAATGCCATTCTAAACTGGTTCGTAAATTTCTTCTTCATCAGAACTGTGCAGTGTATGACTTTTGTACTGATTATTTTCATCATCATCATAATCTAAAATAGTTCTTTCTTCCTCTGAAATATCATTATCAAGTGTTTTTTCTTCTTCCTCAAAAGTAATATTCTCCGAATCCTCATCCGCAACCAGTTGCTCTTCATCAGAAGTAATATCCTCCCAAATTTCCATATGTATGTCATCCTCCTCCAAAGTGATACCCTCGTATACAGGTTTCATTATAAAGATTATTGAAACAAAACTGGAAAAAACTACAAAATGCAACTATTTACCATAACTTATACAGTAATAATGAAAAATATTTTATAAATAGCAAAAACTATTAAATCTACAGTAGAGTTTTAATTATTGTTTATGACCTTGTAGCAGTAACTTTTTTAGAATCGAAAAGCTTTAAAGACCTCTATAACTCATGAACACATGGCTTTATAATTTCTTTAGCTTATTTTACTAGCATATAACCAGTTAAAACCAGTTGAAATACCTGTTTTACAGTATAACTCTAGTATTTTTGTTTTGATTCTTAATACTATAAAAGAACTGTAATAGCTGTTTAAAACCCTGTTGCCCATCTTTTCTTTTTATAGAAAAAGCTTTAAAGACCATTATAACTGATGCACACATGGCTATACCATTTTTCTAGCTTTGACCTTGAAGATTACTATAATGCACAAACAATTATTTTCTCTAGCTTCTACATGTAGACGACAAAACAAATGGCTACTGTAGGACATATAACTGGAATATTTATTTTGCATATAACTACCCCTCTTAAATAGATGTCAAAATATGAGACTATTGTAGGATATATGACCAGAATATTCATTATGCTTATAAGTCCACTTCTTACATAGATGTCAAATTAACAGACTACTGTAGGATATATGATGGGAATATTCATTATGCTTATAACCCCGCCTATCACTCTCTAAAATTTTAACCAATTTATACATTTCTCTTTTCTGCTGGTACAAAAGCTACTTGTTTGTTGTTTTTCTTTCTCTCTTTAGCATATTCCCTCTATTCAACTGCTGAATACTTATTTTAAAAATAGAACAACAATTTATGTTGGACATAAACATGGCTTTATTCGTAGTGGTTGAGGGTAAATACCTGCCAATTTATTTTCATAACATTGACACCAAAACAAAGGAGGTGTATGGTCGTGGGTTCAAACTCATTCTACTGCAACATGGTATATTAGGTCCTAATGTCAACATTATTGAAAAGACATTTTCTCATGGAAATCAATGCTTCATCAACCTTGGATATAAGATGTTGGTCGAGAGCGACGGGGTTACAGTACGATTTACCAACCTGTTTAATGGAACGATATGGAGTTTATCTGAAGAAGTGAGTTGATATGAATTTCTCTTTTAACAATTTTGAGGACTAAAATATTTTTTCTTTCCTTCTTTCTTTCTTTCTTTCTTTCTTTCTTTCTTTCTTTCTTTCTTTCTTTCTTTCTTTCTTTCTTTCTTTCTTTCTTTCTTTCTTTCTTTCTTTCTTTCTTTCTTTCTTTCTTTCTTTCTTTCTTTCTTTCTTTCTTTCTTTCTTTCTTTCTTTCTTTCTTTCTTTCTTTCTTTCTTTCTTTCTTTCTTTCTTTCTTTCTTTCTTTCTTTCTTTCTTTCTTTCTTTCTTTCTTTCTTTCTTTCTTTCTTTCTTTCTTTCTTTCTTTCTTTCTTTCTTTCTTTCTTTCTTTCTTTCTTTCTTTCTTTCTTTCTTTCTTTCTTTCTTTCTTTCTTTCTTTCTTTCTTTCTTTCTTTCTTTCTTTCTTTCTTTCTTTCTTTCTTTCTTTCTTTCTTTCTTTCTCTCAAAGATTATAATGTTTTTTTCTTTAGCAATTTTGGCATTGGACCAACTCAATACATGAAATAGCTCCAGCTATTTCAAATGAGTACAATGCATTAGCAATAGAACATCAAATGACAAAAACAATAACAACAATGAAATGCAAAACAATCAATGATTATTGGGACAATAATGATGATTCAATAAAAATCACTGGAAAATGTGGTGCAGATACAAAAATTGTTCGAGAAGGCAGCAATGCTATGAAAATCGTTGGAGAAGGCGGGGATGGTAGGAAAATTGTTGGGGAAGGCAGTGATGCTACAAAAATCTTTGGTGAAGGCGGCGATGCTACAAAAATCATTGGAGAAGGTGCTGATGGTACAAAAATTGCTTGTGAAGGTGGCGATGCTACTGTAAATAAAAAGACAGTTAGCACTCAAATGATGTTTGTTAATGAGCTCTTCATCAACTACTTGAATAATCCAGACTACAATTCAGGGTCATATATGCATTTGCTGGATGCCGAAACCAAACATATTTGTGAATTACCTGTTCCAGGTTTAGATATTCCGTGGTTTTTTGATGAGCTAGTAGTAAAAGGTGAAAAATTGTTTATAATTATATGTGCTGAATTAGCTATACAAAACATTTTTTGGGGTGTATTTTTGATTGTTATTGTGCAAAAGATGTAGGAATTATTGAGGATCATCAGTGTCTAGGGCGTCATTCCACATATAATAATGCAATTATACCAACAGTCAATGGTTTATATGAAAAAATGAGGGTTATTATTGACTGTTTTAAGTATGTTATAGGTGAGGTTCAAGGTAATTATTGTCTTCGGGCTTTTAAACAGATGATTGATATATTTTGCTGTATTCCACTTACAAGTACTGGTCCTAAGATTGTTAAGGATACTGTAGCTCATTTGATTGATGAAGGCTATCATTATGATTTTTATGATGATGTTGTTATGGAAAAACTGAGTGAGTTTATTAATTGTAAATTGTAACGTTTCCTTTAGACACATTATAGTTTTTGTATGCCTGGTTAATTAATTAATGTTTGTTTCATATATTTTCATATATCCTTTGCACATATCTTATTTTTTGTGTTACCATATCAGGTGTTACCATAATACTATTCTGTTTTATTCAATCATTTAGTTTTATGTTTTACGCCTGTATCGTTTTTTATGTAACTATTAATGTTTTATTCTATTGTAATTCTGGTCATTATAAATCACAATTTGCTCAAATAAAATAATTTTTAAAAATTGTTCAAGTAAAAAGTAGCTGGTTTTTGTTAAGAGAGAGAGAGAGAGAAAGAGAGAAATGTCAGATGTTGAAGAGTTTTATATATGAAAACACCCATTTAATTGCATTGTTTCTGCTCCAACAAAATCAGGAAAAACTCATTTTGTTGAAAAATTTGTAATTTTTGCAAAAAAAATGATTCACCCTGCTCCTATGAAATTTTATTGGTGTTGTTTGGGATGGCAAAAAGCTTACCATGAATTAGTTCAAAAATCTTCTTATGTGAAATTTATTCAAGGTTCCCCTAACTTGGACAAACTTCAGAAAAGTAAGGACACACCTGAATTTTTAATTATGGATATGATGCAAGAGATGAAGAATGATCAACATTCAACTCAAATTTTTACTAAAGGTTCACATTACTGGAACCTATCAATTATACATATAGTTTAGAATTCATTTTTTGATGGAATGCATAAGAGAATAAACACTCAATATTTAATTCTTTTAAAAAGTGATAGATTAGAAGTTCTCACTCTGGCTTGACAGATTTTCCCAACTAGTTCAAATTATTTCATAGAAGTGTATGAGGATGCTACTGGTATAGTGTATGGTTATTTATTAATAGATCTTACACAGACATGTCCTGAAAAATATTGACTTAGATCTAATATATTTCCTGACAATAATCATATGATTTTGTATACAGCTGAATAATTTATCATTTTTACAAAAAACTTTTTACAAGTTAGTTGGATCTTATTATTGTTTATAAATATGTTATGCAGTAAACACACTTTTTTAATAGTCTTTCCGTCATTCTTTTCATATCTGTTTTTATTGTATGGCTACAATATCCTTTTGAACTTCATGAAAATGGAGAAACTGTAAATGATACAGATTTTATGATACTAAATACAAATAATTTTACAGCTCCAAAATATTTTTGGGAAAATTATAAATTGCAAGTAACACCCTTACTACATTTTGTAGAAAAAATTTCACAATGTCCTCAGAATGATGGTCAATTTATGCAGTTACCAGTATGTTTTAAAATATATATTTTCAATCCTACTGTATTTTCTTGTTGTAGCCATACCAATAAATTTCAAAACTTAAACATCACAAGTACTAGGTTACAATACATTGATACTGTAAATTTATTACTTAGTCAGAAAAAAATATTTTACAATACATCAGTTTAGTCGAAATTTTCAAAGAGGTTGGTTGTTTTCTATAATTTGGTTGTTTAGGATTAATTACAATATCAGCTTGGCAGCATTTGAAGTTTTTGTCAGAATGGTACAAAATAAAGTAAAAGATAAAAATTTTATATCTATTCTACCTACTTATTACATTATAATTTTATTTTTATTTGAGGTAAAATACTAACCAACAAACAGAAAAAAGAGATAACTGATTTGCTTTGGACTCGCTTCTCACCCGAAGCCAAGACTTTTTACAAAGACATAGCTAAGGCTTGCAATCATTTACGTCATGAAGTTAGCTTACGTATGGGATGTAAAAGAGTTACACAGTTTTGGTGTTTTGCTAAACTATTACTACTGGAAATGGATATAATCGAACCTCACTCTATTTTTGTAGAAGAGATTTTTTAAAGTTAGATACAAATCATAAATTGTTTTTTATGAATATAAATAATTTGTGTGCTTTTTCTAGATGTGAAGAGTTGAATGTTATTATACAAAATGAAGCTTTATCATTGTTTTAATGTAATACATTAATTGTTTCAATTTTCATTTAGTGTTTGGTCATTATTGTAATATTTTTCTTTACTGTACAGTCTGTTTTGTATTGCTCCTATATTAAAGAAACATATTCATCAGCTCAATGTGTTGAAAATTTCAAATTGTATTCAAAGACATGTTTTTCTTCAACATATTTCCCCAAACTGATCTGTTGTATGTGAAACCTGTTTAAACATATTGAATGGTAATATTCCTATTAATTTTAAGTAAAAAAAGAAATTGGCAAAACATAAAATATCACTCAGACTTATAGCTGCAAGACATGAAAAAAACAAGAAAAAGGATTTAGGAAATAAATGTGCGAGAATTGTTCAAAGTGCTGGAGCCTTTTTACCTCTAGTATTATCAGCTTTATTATCTAAACTGGCAATTTTTGTTACAGATAAATATTTATAAAATGAAATTCATGAGAAAATTTGCTCTTGTTCTTTACAAGGTTCTGAATAAGCTGAATAAGTTTCATACTTCTTTTTTGACTGCAAATAAAAAGATGGGTATAGCTAAACAAGTTGACATGTATCATAATGCATTAGAGCACATTTTAAAAGATAATACATTAACACCTGAAGAACATAACAAAATGTACTCACAATTATTTTCACAATATTTAACTTTTCAACATGAAAACACTCTAACCTGCTACCATAATTTTAAAACAAACGACTATTGATAATAATGAAAATGATAGCATTAATTTGAAAGTTAGAGAAAATCATTGGTCTGATGATGATGAAAATTACTTAGTGGAATTCGTAAACAATTTAAACATTCAGCATCATTATTATTGGAACATGTGGGACATAACCCTAGTATAAATGTTAATCAGCAAGGAGAAGCATTGATTGATGGAAAATTAATTGAAGGATAACATATTATTGATTTATTACATTAGTTGTCATGTAAAAGTTCAAAAATTACACAACCATTAGGAGTAAATGAGTTTGCTACTGCTTTGAGAAAACATAATGTTTCTTCAGAGACTATAGGAAATCCTTTACCTAAATTGTTATTCACCCTACCTGGGAAGCTCTCATACAAAACAGCTGCAGAAGAATAAGATAATCAAGCAAGCGGTAATCCAAAACAGTTGGATAAATCTTTCATAAAAGATATTGGTTTATTTTCAAGTGGCGAAAAAGATATCAAAGACGATTCATTTTTGGATAAAGGAAACTCGACAGAAAAGAAAATACAGAGAAAAGTTAGAACACTCAGATGGTATACTCCTTTGTACTAGAACAATTAATAGCTTACTTTTGAAATTGTACAAAAATTAACATGGAAATCCTACAGCCTTTTCTAGTATAGAAAAATTATATGTTGAGGCTAGAAAACACTATAAAACAATTACAGGTAAAAATGTTATAGATTGGCTCTCAAAACAACATAGTTACACCCTACATAAGCAAGTCAACAAAAAGTTTTCACGTAACTGTATTTATGTTACAGCTATGGATCAACAATGGGAAATTGATTTGGCTGATATGTCTTCTCTAGTAGATTTTAAGGATTGATATAAATTTATGTTTACATGTATAGATGTGTTAAGTAAACATGCATGGGTTGAACCATTAAAGTCAAAACATGCAAAGAATGTATGTGATGCTTTTCAAAATATTTTAAAAAGAGGTCGAATCCCTTGGAGAGTGTGCAGCAATAAAGGAAAAGAATTTGTCAACAAAGATTTCCAAAAATTATTAAAAGCTAATGATATACATTTTTTCACTTCCCAGAAGGAAGACATAAAATGTTCAGTAGTAAAATGGTTTTAATAGAACCATGGAAACTAAATTGTTTAAACATTTTACTGAATTTACCACTTATAAAGGGATTAATATTTCATCAGCAGTTGTTTCGAATTATAATCATTCTATTCATAGATCAATTAGTGAAAAACCTGTTAATGTGGATTATTCTAATGAAAAAATTATTACCCCAAAAGCTCATACACTAGAAAATCTAAGATTGATATAGGGGATTATGTATTAATTAGTAAGCATAGAGGCCTGTTCGACAAAGGTTATTTATGTCAATGGAGTGGAGAAGCTTTTAGGGTAAAACAAATTGTGAAGATTAGAAATCAAATACTTGATGGAATTCAGGATTTGGAAGGTGAGGATATAGAAGGACATTTTTATGAAAAAGAGTTACAGAAAATTGTTTTCAACTCCGATATCAAAGTAATCAGAATTGAAAAGATTTTAAAAACTAAACGTTTACCATGCCGTCAAAATGGAGTAGTTGTGAAGTGGTGGGGTTATCCTGAAAAATTCAACAGCTGGATTTTAGAAAAGGAGATACAAAATGATGACTACAATGAACAACTTTGAATTGGCATACTAGGTTCAACAAGATGCAATTTTATCAAGAATTTTTCTTGGGATTTTTACTTGCTATACATTACCAGAGATAGTTAGAAGACCTGCAGCATTAATTGCAAACATTGGTACATCTTTTCAAAAAGGAAGGCATAGGATGGCCATGTATTTTGATGATGATAACTCTGTATTGTATTTTGATTCATATGGTTTACCACCAAATATTCCTGCTTTTATAAACTATATTAACAAGAATGCTACAGTAAGACACATAAATAAGAAACACCTACATAACTTCTATATTAGAGTTTGCAGTATATATACTTTGTATTTTTTGTATTATAAAGCGCGACAGGTTCCTAGGTATAAAATGTTTAAAAGTTTTAATAATACAAGTTTTGCTTATAATGATAAATTAGTTTGTAAGTTTTTTCATTGTAAATTTTCTGTAAACAGTTGATTGCAAAAAAAGTTATGTATGTGCTTGTAAAAGTTTATATCACCTTCTTCATGTATCTTTGTGTAATTTTATTGGTAACTTTTATTAGCTCTGCTTTTTTTATAAAATTTATAATTATTTAGCTTATTGTTAAATAAAAATTTTTATTTTGAAATGGATAGTAGTATTAGCACAACTTCGGAAACATCTCCCCTCAGTGTTTGGGAGTTTTTTGGATATGATCTACCACGAAACGAAGTGGTGTTCTTTAGTCAGATCATACTAATATACATTGTAGTCATTACAGCTATAATAAACTTATCTGTCTACAATAATAATACACAATTGTGGGTTGGCTTATTGTGCGCTTGTATAGGATATTTATTACCTAGTCCCATACCAGGACTGTTACCCTCACCTAACTCATTGAAGACAATACCCACAACAGCTAATATTATAAATAATGACAACCTTTGACAATCAATTTTATATCACTTTACCTAGTAATTGTGAATATGGAAACATACCCCCAGATTTTTCAGCCCATCTACACTACCATTTGAAGCTAGATGGCATTTGGGAATTGGGGTTAAGTCAAATAATATACCCCTATAGCTATGCTACATTTTCCAACTATGGTGGTCAAAATGTAATAACTTTAATTATGAGTGGTGTTGGAAATGAAGATGAACCTGTTGAAGAAATTAAAGTTATAGTCTTTGAAAAACATTACCTTAATGTAGCTGATTTAATTAATGAATTGAATGCAAAAATTGGAGCAGCAATTGCAGGAACAGACATTGAAATCATGTTTTCATATAATGAACACAGATGAGGATTGGTTAATTTGAAAAAACAAAGTGGTACAAGTGTTGGGGTGGCTCCAGGTGCACGTGTTCAGCTTCCGGCGTCGGTGCACAGGCGGTTGGACGCGGCGAAAAGTGGTGAAAAGAAAGAAAATATTTGCATAGATTTATGCTGCCACTGTTTCACGATTTTTATGTTTGTTTGTCAGTGTTAAAAAGATTTAGTTTATGGAGCGACGCCACCATCGCCTTTATATAATATTTTTGTTTATTAATATTTGTTTGGCGTCGCCCATCGTCACCCAATACATTTTAGACCTGTAAGTGTATTGTTTTGTGAGCGTATGGGTTGGAGTTTATAAGGTTAGGAGTGGAGACTTGGGTAGGATCTCCTGAGGTACGTGCCAAGGTGTTCTGCCTGAGGTTTGGTGAAAGTTCTGGCGAGTATCTGGTGAAACGTCTGGGAGAGTTTTTAGTTTGTTGTTGTTGTTAGCCTGTGGTCAGAACTGTTGCATCGTCTTGACCCCACAGCAGCCTAACAAGTGGTGGACTCTTAACGCCTCTCACGATGGATAAACGGAGAACCACCAGAAAAATAACTAAACCTCCTGGATTTTATTTGCAGGCACATACCGGAAAAATTAAGAAAATGAGTATTCCAGTAGGAAAAACGTTGAGAACTCCTCCTAGGTCACATGAACCTAGTGTTTCGAATCTCCACTCTGCTGAAGAACACGCAGTGGTAGAACAGATTCAAGCACAGGCGCCTGAGACTGAAGGAAGGAGAGAGAGTAGAATTGCTGGAGTGGCAAGAACAGAAGAAGAGTTGAGGAGAAGTAGTTTTGAGATGGCTAGGCAAGCCGAGATTGAAACTACTGTAAGTGGTAGTGTCAAAGGTCAGCAGACCTTTGAGAGAGAGAGACCAACGTCGCCCCCAAAGTTGGTCCATCCGATGGCCAAAACGCTGGAGGAGATTAGACGGAAGTCGAAACCGGGGTGGAGGTCAAATATGGTGGACATGAATTACGACGAATATTACGAGGACCCGCCCGCCGATTTATACGAGGATAAATATTCGAGGCGATATGACCCCGAAATGGCGAATTTTATCCGATGAGAGGAGCAAAGGGATCGAGTCGATCCCAAGGATTTACGAATTAACGCGCTGGAGAAGAAAGTCGAATTATCGATCAAAGTTATCCAAAGCGCGCAAATTCGAGAAAAGGAAATGGAAGAAGGTGAATGGAAGAAGATAGGTGAGTCTTCTTACATTGTGAATAGAGTTGAAAGAGTAAGTGAACCTAAGAGAGAGGTTCATTCAGAGGTTTATGTAAGGTCTCAAGAGGATAGAGACAAATATTCAAGTAGAGATAGAGGTTGGACTGAGGAGCCCCAGAGTTCGAGGAATGCTGAACAAGCACAATGGAATGCCTACGGTTACTCAGAGAATAGGAGGTCTAGGGAAAGGAAAGTGACTATCCGCGACAAATCGTCCCAGGGAGAGGACAGATTTTCTCGTCCCATTCCTTGGAGAGATACCGCCAATAGAGCTGACCTTAGCCCTGAGAGGAGGAAAAAGAGGAAGTCAAAGAGTAGAAAGAGATCTCACAGATCAAGAGCTAGGAGTAGACATTACTCAGATAGTGATAATAACAGTTCATCTACATCGAACTCTAGCTCAAGTGTAGAAGTGGATGTGAGAGATGTGGTAAAGGCCTTGAAACATAGACCTTTACATGATAGTATAAAGCCGACGGAGGCGCTGAAATTTTTCACTGATCTGGAAAGTGAATTTCTGGAGAATACTGCTGATAAGGTCAAAAAGGAGTGTTTGAGAAGGTTGTCTCAGAACACAGCTAGGAGGATAGCGAGAACATCCTCAAGTTATACAGAAGCGCGAAGAAATATTTTAAAGTATCTCGCGCCGACTTATGATTTGACGATGCTCAAAAGAGAGCTATTCAATATGAAACAGGAGGAAGACGAGTCAGCCTTAGAGCTCTGGAACCTTTAAAAAGGTTGAGTAATCATGTGGATCTGGTCTATGCAGATCAGACTGATCAAGTAAGGCAAAAGAATATTATTAATGCCTTTATTTATGAAAGTAGTCCGTTATATCAGACGGAGTTGCAGGACGTATTGCCATCGATGAAAACTTGGCAAGACCTTGCATAGGCCCTAACTCAGATTGATAAGAAGTATAAGAATGTGTTTACTACTTTTGGAGCCAAGGATAAACCAATTGTGGTGAATCAAGTTGTAGCTATGGAGGAGATGTGCCAGGATATTGCTTTTGTAGGGAATGCTCCATATGGAAGTACTAAAAAGTATAACCAGACGAAGTCAAGACCACAAAATCAGTTGCAAAAGGCAGTAGAAGAGGAGAGAAGGGAGGAGAATGCTGAAGAGATGCAACCTGGCCCATCACCTCGTGATGTCAAAAAGTCTAATGAGGAGCAGGCCAAGGAGTCTTTTCTAGCTATTCTCTCAAAGGAATGGCTACAATTGGTTCAGAAAGTGGATAAATTACAAGTTACTCAGAATGAAGCTTTAAAGGAGTTGACTACTGTGAAGACTGCATCTGCTGAAAAGCAGAAGCAGTTGAAGCAGCAGAGACCCTACTGCATATATCATAAGAATAATACTCATGCTACAGAGGAGTGTAAAACATTAGCTTACCGGCGTCAGCAACAGCAACGCGGTGGATTTAACCGTGGCATGTCTAATCAGTATTATGGTGGTGATAGGAATGCTTCATTTAGAGGAAGTTTTAGAGGTAGAGGTGGACCTCAGTTTGGATTTAGAGGAAGAGGAAGAGGTGCCTATTATGTAGAATTCCCCGAAGAAGATCAAATGTACAGGTATGACCCAGAATTTGAGAGATACAGGGAATTCTGCAGACTTAGGGAACAAGGCATCCAGTTGCAGAGGCAGCCTCAGTTGATGCTACCTGCATCAACTAGTCAACCGGCTATTCAGGCTAGTACCGTCCAGGATCAATCTGGATCATCTGTTTCGAACCAGTCGCAACCTAGTTCGCATAACGTAATGGTGACAAGCCGTACGGATGTGGATGATGAAAGCGATCAGAGTAGAAACAAATCTTCAAGTTTGGTTCTCGGAAGTATTATTCACCTGGATAAGGTGACACCTCTAGAGAAGGTAAAGGAAAGAGATTTGGCTCATGTAAATTATGGGACGAAAGTGACGGACATAGAGAAAAGGTTGTTGGAAAATTATCCGAAGACAGTTCCATTCTACATAAATGTAGTTATTAAAGAAACGGCTACCAGAGCTTTAATTGATACAGGAGCTCAGTGTACGGTCATGTCTTCTAAGCTCTTGAAAAGGGCATTAGACGTTGATTATACAGTGTACCCTCGTATCCTCAAAGTGACTGTAGCTGATGGAAAAATTGTGCATGCCTATGGGTATGTACCATTTTGTATGAAGACTGAATTCGGACAATTTCCAGTCAATGCTATAGTGTTGCCAGATGCAGGTGAGTACCTGATCTTGGGCACAGATTTTTTAGCACACCCAGATTTAGGTGTGGTGATTGATTTTAAAAGAAATGCCGTGACCATACAAGGCATTGAGAAAAAGATTGACGCAGTTCAAGTTCCTTCTGTAACTACTGTGCAAACGGTAATGGAAGAAGTGACTAAAGTCAGTGTGTCGTCGACTGATTGCATAAATCAAATTGTTTATCCAAAAGTTTGTCTGCTAAAGACAACTGTTGCAATTGTTGCATGTGGGAAAACCTACATTCCATATGGAACAGATGTTTTGATGAAGGCAAAACTTTGGGATCAACATGGAGATGCCACGTTGAACGGAATTATTGTCGAATCAAAAGATTCTGAAATGAAGTTCAGAATGGAGAAAGCGGTTGTAGACGGATCACAAGAGGAGTTTGTAGTACTAATCTCCAATATCACAGGTTCTGGTTGTCGGTTTGAGAGAGATCAAATCATTGGCTATACAGAATCTATGTTAATTGAAGATGATGATACTTACAAGAAGGTGAAAGAATTGAAAAAGATAAAGGAGGAAAAGGAATATCAGACCTGCATGGTAAAGGAAGGAATGCCTGCATTATCAAAATCTGATTCTGTAGAGTTTTATACTTCACTATGCAAGATGATATCAAAGGCAAAAATTTCAGAAAAAGGAAGCTATAGAGTCTTTGTTGAAGTACAGAGATGTCTTTAGCTTGCCTGGTGATCCGGCTACTACAACCCCAGCTCTGATGTGCAAGATAGATACAGGAGATGCAAGACCTGTAGCAAAGAGATATTACAGAGCTTCAATTAATAGTCGGCCTGGAGTGAGGCGACATATAAAG
Organism: Romanomermis culicivorax; assembly: GCA_963922205.1. Taxonomy (NCBI): domain Eukaryota; kingdom Metazoa; phylum Nematoda; class Enoplea; order Mermithida; family Mermithidae; genus Romanomermis; species Romanomermis culicivorax. The sequence continues at coordinate 140,551 of CAWUHX010000153.1, read as the reverse complement.
GAGATGTTGGATCAGGGAGTGATAGAGCCCTCAAAGTCACCCTGGGCTGCACCTCTGTTCCTGGTTGGAAAGAAAGATGGAACTACTAGACCCGTAGTTGATTTTAGAGGTATAAACGAAGTGACCAAGGATGATAAATATCCCATCCCGAGAATGGATGACTATTTAGATTGCCTTGGAAGAGCTAAGTTTTATAGGACTCTAGATTTGAAGTCGGGATATTGGCAGGTCCCGATGGAGGAGGAGAGCAAGGAGAAAACGGCTTTTATATGCCAGGAAGGCTTGTTTCAGTTTAAAGTGATGCCGTTTGGATTAAAGAATGCACCAGCTGAATTCCAAAGGATGATGGAGAGAATCCTTGGGGATTTGGTATGGAAAATTTGCCTAGTGTACATAGATGATATTATCATCTTCTCGAATACGTTCGAGGAACACTTAGAGAATTTGAAATTGGTACTGGAAGCGTTGAGGAAAGCGAAGTTGACTCTTAAGCCAGAGAAATGTGAATTTCTTCCCAAGAAGGTGCACTTTTTAGGGCACATCTTGGATGCGAACGGAATTTCTCCGGATCCAAAGAAGGTCAAGGCGATAATGGAATTTCCATTCCCGGATTCTGTTAAGAAAATGCAAAGATTCCTAGGAATGCTACAATGGTGTAAGAAATTTATACCGGACCTAGCAGCACTAGCTGAACCTTTGTACAAATTAACAGGCAAGAAGGGAACATGGAATGTGACAGAGTTGCATTACACAACTTTTGAGAAGCTCAAAGTAGCATTGACCTCAGTACCTTTCTTACGACATCCAATTTTAGATGGATCTGCGCGATTCATTCTTCAAACGGATGCCAGTGGAATTGCATTGGGAGCAGTGTTATGTCAAGAGACTGACTCCGAATGTTGGCTGATAGCCTACAATAGTCGGATATTGCGGGCGGAAGAAAGGAAATGGTGCGCCACCGAAAGGGAATGCTTAGCTGTGGTATACGGCCTAAAAATTTATAAACATTATCTTTTGGGTCAAAAGATCAGGATTCAAACTGACCACAAACCTTTATTATCAATGAGGGTCAACACACAGACTAATGACAATTGCCAGTTTAATCACAAGTTGGAGTACGTGCCTGGCAGACAGAATGCCATGGCTGATTTCCTCTCCAGGAAGGAGGAACCAGATGAACAGAAAGAGAAGTTGCCACCAAAATGGGAGCTTATCTTTCAGAAGGGAGATGTGAAATCTCTTGCTGAAGACGAAGTCATTAACCAAAACAATAAAGTTTTAGTGAATCAACTTCGGAAACTCAGAGGAGATGAAGTGGATGAGGCTGTAGGAGTCTTCACTTCGGTGAAGATGGCCACAGCTTCAGTGGCTTCAAAGTATGCTGTTAGTGATGAAACTCGACTTAATATTTCTCCAGAATTTGATAATTGTCAAACGCCTGAGAAATATGAAATTGAGGGGGTGGTCACTAGACAAACGGCAAAAAACTTGCAGCAGGAGGATAAAAGACATCCTCCTGGGCAAACTAAACCTAAAGAGGAAGTGAAGAGAATTTTTGAACCGAAGGAGAAGGAGTTTGAAGAAGCCCCTCAGATTGAAGATGGTAGACGGAAAGGGCTTACCTCAAACGCCTTGATGTCACAGTTGCAAGGAAAGGATAAAGATTTAAAAGCGATCTTCGAGAAACTAGGTGCTAATAGTGGCACCAAGTCTCAAAGTAACTTTTATATTGATCAAGGGATACTATATAGAGAGACTTTTGGCGAGGCAGAGGATCAAGTTGTTGTCCCCTCTGTTCTCAAAAAAGTTGTCCTACATCAGTATCATGGAGCAGTGATGATGAGGCATCAAGGGTTTGAGAGAACCCTTGCTATTATTAAAAAGCGGTTCTGGTGGCCGAGCATCGAAAAGGATGCTCGGAGCTGGATCAGCTTTTGTCTGATATGTCAAATTGCAACTCCAGGAAAGGCTACTATACCGCCATTAAATCCTATTATTCCTAGAAGACCATTTGACATAGTCTCTGTGGATATTGTGGGAATCTCTGCCATGAGTGAGAAAAGACCGTATGTGATAGTATTTCAAGATTACTTTACAAAATGGGTGGAAGCAGAAATGATTCCAGATCAATCAGCTGTAACCATTGTGGACAGTTTTCTTCGAAATATTGTGTTCAGGCATGGAACTCCAGTGAAATTGTTGAGTGATAATGGTTCATGCTCTACAGCTGATCTCATGATGTCAGTTTGTAAATTATTGGAGTGTCAAAAGATTCTCACAACTGCCTACCATCCACAAGGAAATGGAATGGTTGAAAGGTTTAACCAAACCTTGATCAAGCAGTTGCGAAAGGTTGCTATAGAAGATTCAGATAAGTGGGACAGATATTTGCAATCTGTCGTTTTTGCTAACAATGCCACACCTCATACCTCAACGAGATGTTCTCCATTTGCCTTGTTGAGAGGTCCTGAGGCTAATTTTGGCATAAGTATTGGTGTTGCAAGAAATATAGTTCTGCCAATGAACTATGAGGCTTATAAGCATATACTAACCGAAAGTTTAGTAGAAACTTATGAAGTCATTTCTGAGAATATCAGGAAAGCTGCAGAGACCAGTAAAAAGTTTTTTGACCATAAAGCAAAAGCTCATGATTATTCCGTCAATGATTGGGTTTTGCTGAAAGTCGATAAACAGAAAAAACTGGGTCTGCTGTGGCAAGGACCGTTTGTTGTTACTGATAATAGCAGATTATCAGAAAACATGCTTGAAATTGCGCACTGGAGAGAGCGGCTGAAAAAGCAGGTGGTATCCGTGAGCAGGTTAAAGCACTTTCGCTACGAGACCAGCAGATGGCTGCAGTCTAACGATGTGTCATCTAAGGACGCGCAGTTTACTGTAGATTCGAAAATCAGTAATTATAAACTGCTGTAGCGCGTAGCGCTGTTTTTTTGTGTGTGTGTGCGTGTGATTACCCCCCCCATATTTTTTGTCCCAAATTTTGTAATTAAGTACAAATTGTAATTAATTGTATTTATTTATGTATTTATCGCGTATTTATTGTGTATTTTTAAATTTTTCCTGCGTAAATCGTAAAATTTTCAAAAATTTTTGGTAAAGACCCATTCTTCGCAAAAAACCTAAATTTTTAAAATTTTTTCGCAGCCCTAAATTTTAAATTTCCCCGAGTCCGATTAATTTTTTCGGAGGAAATAGTAGTTATTGCCCACCAATTCTGTGAATATTGGAAGAATTGGAAAACCGCTGGGTTTTAGAGTGAAAATAGACAAAAAGTAGCGAAAGCGGAAACTTTGTCGATTTTTCAGCTCTCAAAAATTATTAAAAAATTCTTTCGAAAATTGATAGCGCTGAATTACAAGAATTCGAAAAAGAAGCGGAAGGAATGTCCTGGCCCCCCAATGGACGCCGGACAAAGCAGTATTTGGTCACGGACCCCCACGTGACCTACGGTCAGCCGCAGGTGCGGCAAAATAATCTGTATTTTTTAGTCGATGGTAAGCGACCTAAGTTTTTAAACTTAGTTAATCTAAAAATTTATTGAGCAAAGCAGGATGTTATAGCCCACGGGTGTCTAGATGAAGGCCTAGACAATTGTAAAAATTTAGTGGGAACAAATTTGTTCTGTCAAACTTGAAAAAGTGTGGCAAAGCTGCCCGTAGCGCGAGATTTGAACTTTTTGCGAAACTACATTATTCCTCTACACACATAGCGAGTTGAATAAATTCGTCTATGTGATGGGGAAGAAGTGGAGTGTAGCAACTAGTCGACTAGGGGTAGATAATTTCAAATTTATTTAAATTTTAAAATATTCCATCTTTATCTAATTTTCAACGAATTTCCTCATTTTGGGTAAAATTATTAAATATATTTTTAAATTTCTTCTTGGAAATTCTTAATTTATTGGTTGGATAGGCAGTTTTGGGTGTTGGATTGAGACGGCATGCAGTCGAATGATGGAAGACGCAGGTGGTCTGTGCGTGTACTCCCGTATAAGGTAGAAGTCGGGGCCGCACTTGTGTTTAACTATCTGCCAACACTAACCCAATATATGTTTGGTACCTTATTGTCCCCTGCTTGCAAATTTTTTTTTCCTTTCTGTGCTTACTATCTGTGGTGAAGGTAGAAATTAACCGATGTGTGTCCGCTTCGAAAAAATTTTCATTAAAAAGTTGTAAACATTTCGCCTGAATTTTTTAGACTACAATGTTAAACGCATTGTCAGAGTCGGCGAATTAGAACGATGGTTCGCAATGAATTTCGGGAGATTTCCGTTGGAATTGACGGAACCGAAAATGGTCGAAATAGGTAAGGTGGCTGAGATGATCGAAACCTTGAAGGAAAGCAGGTTTTGAGGACAGCCAATTATCCGTTTTGATACGGAGAAAGTTACTCAAGAGTATGTGAGTAAGGTTTTCGCGACTTCTGGGGTCGATAACCCAAAAGGGAAGGAGTTCGCGAGAGTCATTAGCTTCTCGAAGGTGACTGGAGACACCTTTGTTGTAGATACTACGACAATCATGCTGAAGGAATGGACGCTCATTCATGAGCTCTTAGATTGGGACATGCTTCTCGTTGGATACAACTTGGTTACAGATCTGGTTGCCATCTGGAATGTTAATGGCGCAGGCAGAAATCACCAAGATGTTGATCTGACAGCGGAGATCAAGTATAGAATTGCGTCTTCGTATGGCCGTTATTATGATGTAGCCAAGGTAGGAGACCAGTTGAACGGGAAATTTTTGGCAATGTCCAGGAAGTTGGGACTTTGCCCAGAGACCTTTAAGCTGAAAGGGTTGTTCACGGAGCTGTATCTGGCGGATATTGGTTATTATCAAATTGATTTCCGTCAGAGAGCACAACGTGAACGATTCTGTAGGCACAGGTTAAGGCAGTTTGAAATTAGGTATTCAGCACTGGACGCCTACTACTCATTGTTGGTTTTCCTAGCGTTTTTCCACTATGAGTTAGCTATGGAAGTCGAGGTCAGATTCCAGTATTTTCCGCATGATTTGATGAAAGCGGATCAAATTCAGATAATGGCTTACAGGCTGTACAGGTTTTTTAATATGGTTCATGGTGAAAACTTTCCACAGACCTTTTGTGGAAGTCCAGAAGTAGAAGAGATGCAGTCAGCATCTATTTATCACGTAATGAGACAAGAAGCGTATGCCTGTATGGCTGCCCAAATGGACACCTCATTTGGAGGCTATACGGAGTACAGCTTCCCTCATTACGAGGCAAATTCGAATAGAGGGAGAGACGTAAGTATCCCTAAAGGTATTCATCCCGATTATATCGTCAAGGAGAAAAGTAAGAATGTGGACGGTAAGGATACGGTAAGTGAGGATGAAGAGTTTGAAGAAGCTTTGTTGGAAAAGCAGATTAGAACTCAAATTATGAAGAAGGTGATAGATATGGTTAATCGAGGGAAGAGTTTCAGTAGACTTGATGAACCAGTATCTATGGTTTTGTATGAGAATTTCCTAAGGTATAGGAAAGAAACTAAGCAGTTGTTGGAGATAACATCTCTGGAAGTTGATTACCACGAGTATGAACCAGTCAGAGTATCGAATGATAAAGACTCGTATGTAAGACAACACTGGAGTATGGATATCGCTCCTTATTCTGAAATATTGATTGAGGACAATTTTAAGAATTTGGAGGCAGTATGTAACAAACTTCCCCTTACGTTTCATTTGTTTTGGCCAGCTTGTAGAGAGGAAGCAGAAGAGTACCTTACCTCTCTCCTTGACCACAACTATTTGAGATCCTTTAGCCCCGAGGGAAAGGAATAAATCTTGAAGATGTTGTGGAGGGGAGATAGGTACGGTCAGTATTTATTGTTTTTGAATAGTCTTCCAGTGACAGAGGTGCATATGCCAACCAAGGGCGATGCGATTACATGTTGGGGAAATCGTTTCGGATTTTTGCCAATCCGATTTTGGCCTAAAACGAAATCGTGGGAGCAAAGACTGGCAGACAAGAGGAAGCATTTGGTGGAATGTTCGCAGTACAAAGATAACCCGTACTGCTATCAAAGATTTTACTTCCGTCAAATAGCTGTCCGGGTGCCAGGTTTGCGATACCCAATAGATATGAGCGAGGATGCTACAAAGGAGAATCAGAAAAAGAGGGTGTTAGCATATCAACCAGAATATGTTCCAGGTTATGAACCGCCATTTTTTGAGCCGATATTGCCGTCCAATGCTCCAGGTTTTACAATTATGCATATTGGCGACAAGGTTGTGGTGACGCCGATAGGTAAGCAGCCAACAGTGCCGGTTACAGGCACTGAGGTAAGCACAACGGTGAGTCAGCAATCTGGAGTTGATCAGGTGCAGGGGATGCAGGCTGAGCCTGTTGCGGCGAAAGCACAGCAACAAGCCATACCTGCAGACCTCAACACCCCCATAGATCTGAATCAGGTAGGAGATGATTTAGAAGTGGACAAGGAGGTCACTGTTGAATCATTGACACAACCTTAGGAAGAGACACAGGTAACCTCTTTGGTAGATCAGACAGAAAGTTTACTTTCTGGAATGGATGTTAGGGCGGAGCAAATGTTGGATGAAAGCAATCTGATAATGATTGCTGCAAGTCCAACTATAGAGGAAATTGAAGCAAGACTCAGGGAGCAAGCTGAGAGGGAAATCGAAAAGCAGAAAGAGATTTTTGTTAAACAGCTTGCGGAGCAGAAAGCGAGATTAGATCAGCAGCATAAGCAGCTGGAGCAGGTATTGGCTGGTTTTACGGCGCAGCCGACGCCTCTGGCAGCGCCTACAGTCCTGCAAGCTCCGGCCAAGCCGCCTACTGCTTATCATATCCCGAAATTGCCGGCGCAGCCTGCTAGTACGCAGGCCATCCAACCTGCCATCAGCAAGGTTACGCCGACAGTTCAAGTAGCGCCCAGAGATCCAGGAATAGATGGTGGTATACCAGGTACGTATACCGCCGAGGAGGTTAGGAAATTTAGAGCAGAAGGTCGTACGGACGACCAGATTAAAAGATTAGGAAGGAAGAAGTTAGCCCGAAGGGCCAATAGGGCTAAAAGGAGAGATGATGAAGATGTCGTTGAAATTACTGATGATGAAGGAGAAAAGACAGGGAGTTCTACGTCTGTGGACTTGAAGTTTGCTGGATCTACTAATTTATTGATGGATTCAACCAAGTCCAAGACTAGAACTACGCCAATGAGCCTGACGCCTGGAACCACAAGTTCTACGAGTCAAGTGCAGTCGACGGTTGCTTCGGCTAAAGTACCTAGTAAATCGGCTGCATCTCAGGTAAGTGCAATGACGAAAAGTACTTTGGCTAAGCCCGTGTCTAAAGTGGATAGGACTTCTCAGCAGAACCAAAGCAGTTCCTCTGGGAAAAAAGTTGTTTCTAAACCCTCTACCTCGGAACCGACTAAATCGGTCAAGAGAAGTAGAGATAAGGAAGTAACTTTGGAGTACCTGAGTTCTGTTTTGAGAGACTACTGGGATGTCCATATGAAGTTTCCAGTGGTGAAAGGAAGGATAGATTTTTCGACACCAGAGGTGATCAAATTTTTTGCTCAGGATATGCCAGATGATAGTAGAAATCAAATCATCTGGGCATTGGTGAATAATGGAGTAGAGGAGCTTTATGAGAACTATGGGGATCACTTTGAGCTTCAAGGTGGTTTCCTGTATGATCACATAAACATTCCTGAGCACATTTGGGAGTATATTTGGCTCAAGTTCATGCCAAATTGGTTTCATCATTTTGATGCGGAAATAGTAATGGCAGCCGTGAGATACTTATGTACCATGGTGTTGCTAAAGTTGGAACAGCAGCAATTGGGCCCAAGACATATTGGTGCAGTGGATGCACGGGCCAAATCATTTGTGACGGAGAGATATTATTCTATCTACTTGCGGGGAGAGGGTAGTACTGCATTCAGGGAAGCATATGCCAACCGAATGCAGGAACACCAGCAAACTGCAGTGGATATGGCAGCAAAAAGAAGGTTGTCTGATATGGTTCAGAAGTTTTCTGGAAAGTTCCAGAGCCGAGGATGAGGAGGGGCAACCCTTCAAGATTCCCATTTTAATGGAAAGGCAACCTAGGGATACATCCAGGTCTAGGCGCCAGCACTCGCGACAATCATCTCATTCGCAGGGTCGGCACCAGCCTGGAGTATTCAAATTACCATATGCAAATCAGCAAAGTCAAGGTAGGTCCAGTACCTCAGCTTCTGGAGTATCTTCTGTAAGTTCCACTCAGGGCCCGTACCAGAGGGGAACTGGAGGGGGATATGGCCGAGGCCGAGGTCAGGGACAGGGTCAAGGAAGACCCTTCAAAATGGTTAATCCGCAACTGTATAGAGGTCAGGCGATGGGGGGACCCCCTTGTGCGGCCCAACCTCGAGGAGTTTTTGGAGGATTCCTCAGGGGTCGTGGAGCTTGGGGATTTCCCTACCCTCGCTGTGGTAGCTTCCAATACGGCGCTTATGGTGGCGGCGGGCAACAATAATTTCATATAGCCGCTCAATTTTCGGACCAAAATTCGTTATTTCGTACAAATTTTATTTCAAAAAACACAAAAATACAAAAATACAAATAAAATACAAAATACAAAAAAAATATATTATCTTGTTTTATTGTTGTCTTAAATTTTAAATTTTTCTGGTTTCCGGTGCCCAAAAGTTGCCCGGCGAAATTCGTTATTTCCGTCCATCTTATTTCGGGCATGTACATAGCCCTCGTATTTTTTCTCGTTTAATTTCAGGGCCTGAAAAAGATGAAGACGTGAAAATTTTAATTGCATTTATAAAATTATTTTGTAAAATTGAAGTATTTTATAGAAAATCTTTTTACTGAGTAGATTTGTATTGGACGGAGCGATGTGGCGAGTGGCCGACCATAGAGGAAGCACACCTGGGGTACCTCATCACCGACGTTGTAAAAACCAGTACACGGGAGAAGAGGAACAGTGACGCCCCGGATCTAGGCACAGATCAATGTCAAAGTCCAGGCCGAACTACCTTCATGATCGTTTCCGGTAGCCTGAAAAGGAGTGCCCTGCCGAATGGATTGGTCAAAATTGCCGTCACCTGAAGGACCTCGTAGGGGCTGGATCACATTTTGGAGGGGGTAGCCCCAAAAATTTGTTTTCCGAGTGGAAAACTGTTATGCAGTCGGGGCCTCAGTATGAGACTCAGGCTGCAGAAAGGTTTTCACCTCCCATTGGTCGGTTTTGAGGGCCGAGAGATGTTGGGGTGGCTCCAGGTGCACGTGTTCAGCTTCCCGCGTCGGTGCGCAGGCGGTTGGACGTGGCGAAAAGTGGCGAAAAGAAAGAAAATATTTGCATAGATTTATGCTGCCACTGTTTCACGATTTTTATGTTTGTTTGTCAGTGTTAAAAAGATTTAGTTTATGGAGCGACGCTGCCATCACCTTTATATAATATTTTTGTTTATTAATATTTGTTTGGCGTCGCCCATCCTCACCCAATACATTTTGGACCTGTAAGTGTATTGTTTTATGAGCGTAGGGGTTGGAGTTTATAAGGTTAGGAGTGGAGACTTGGGTAGGATCTCCTGAGGTACGTGCCAAGGTGTTCTGCCTGAGGTTTGGTGAAAGTTCTGGCGAGTATCTGGTGAAACGTCTGGGAGAGTTTTTAGTTTGTTGTTGTTGTTAGCCTGTGGTCAGAACTGTTGCATCATCTTGACCCCACAGCAGCCTAACACAAGTTAACGTAGAATTGATCTAAGCAACTGTTTGATGGAGATTCTAGGTTTTAGTGCTACTATTACTGCTTCTGATGCAACTGCTGAAGATTTTCTAAATAGAAGGGTCAATATCAACCTATATACTGTTGCAGACAAACCACAAATTTATAATGCTCATATTCTACTATCCAAGTCTGTTTTTCTTGCCGACCCAGGAAATAAACATTTACATATGTTAGGGATTCAACCACCAAATTTAAACGATTTATAAAGTTTTTATGTTTACTGTGATATTATTGAAAATCAAATTGTTGGAAATACTTTAGCATCACTTTTACGTATTGTGAATGTGCAGGGAAAATACAAAGATTTTGTAAGTCGATTATATGAAATACCTCACTATATACCCATTCAATTAAAAGAAATTACAGTACTTGAATTTAATATAAAAAACAGTGTGAATGAATTTATACCATTCCAATTTGGGAATGTTATAGTTAAATTAAATTTCCAGCAATGTACTCCTTCATTCCTATGATAAATAGTATCAAATTTTCACTAGCATTTATTCATTCATTTGCATTTGGACACATTGTCATCATATTGAATTTTAGCAAATGCTCTCAATTTATTAATTAATTCATTCATTCGTTAATTTTGATTTGAAGCAAGATATGCATACAGTATATATCTCCGAAACTGTTGATTACTGGGTCAATATTTATCAACATAGCATTCGAGATAATTAGTTCCTTATTATTATAGACACCTGGTAGCAGGATTGGGTAATTTTTTCAAGAGTTTTTGGCATCTAGTTATGCCTTTGTTAAAGTCTGCAGGAAAGCATGCACTTGCTGCAGGGTCTAAAATTTCAGGTGATGTAGTAGAAGGACATTCTTTTAACATTCCTTTAAAGAAAGTGCTGCTGAGCATGGACAAAGTGCAGCAAGCAGCTTATTACACAAAACGGGTGATGGCATTCAGAAAAAAAGGTCTAGGGAAGCATAAACATATAAATTCTATGGTCCATATAAAAAGCAATAAAAAGTTGAATAATGATCATCATCATCAACATCACGAAATTCCTCATTCATAAAAAAGACTTCACGTAGAGTAGTCAGTTTCAAGGATATCTATTATAAATGAGTAAATTTATTGATGTTGAATCATCTCGTAGTAGTAAAACTGAATTAGATTTATTTACTGTACCTCAGACACAGGTTGCTATTCATGTAAGTTTTTGGTGGAAAATTCAACTCAAAAATCTTTGTACTAATGAGGGACCATATGAATTTAATATTTCACCTGATTCATATATGCTAGATTTATCAAAAATTTTTATATATTTTACTATTCGAATTACGAAAGCTAATGGTGGTGCCTGCAATTTAACATTGGATGCCAGCAACAATCCCACCAGTAACGTTGTAGGACCAATTAATTTGATTGGCAAAACATTTTTTAAACACATCAAAATTTATTTAAATGGAAATATAATATCTGACATTTTTTCTATAACAGACCTTCTCGGTCATTTTTCCAAGGGCAATCGACTCTATATGTATGCACCTGTAGGAATGATGTTTCATCGAGTATAAACTTTTTCGAGATTTTACTTATAGAACAGACCATTACTGATCAATCTGACCAATCTGACAACTACTGACTGGACTGATCATTCAGGAATGGGACCTCAGATCATATTTACACCTGCAGGTTTGCTCTTTTGACAAAGGAAGTCCATGGGTACAAATTTTTGAGAGACTTTCTCTGCCCATAGAGGAAGTCGTTATTATACATGCTTTCTTTTTTGTTTTTTATTTCTTTTCCATTTTTTTGTTCACTTTGGTTTTTCTCTTTTCATTTTTTGTTCGACATCAATTTTTGTTTTTCACCTACAGTAACACAGCTATTACCCTAACTCTACTATTACCATAATCCAAATATTGCTGTAATTCTATGTTTATGGTAACCCTAGAACCTGCATGCTTAACCATACAACTTATAAATGGACAAAAAATTGAGCTTATATGCTTACCATGCAACCTATAAATCTGCCAAAAATGACAAATTATAGGTCATACACAAAAAATAGGTATATGCTTAACCATACAACCTATATGGGCCGGCCTTACTATTGATCCTTAAAATTTTTTTCTCTTTTCCAAATTTTTTCCCCCAAAAAGCACGATTTGGGGAAAAAACAGTGCCTGTTACAACATAATGATAATTATTATAGGAAAAAAGCAAATTACATGTGCAATTCAATGTTAAATTTGAATGAATTTATAAGTTTCTTTACTAGACTTTTTAAGACACGATTTCTGAGAGATTCTACTCTCTGCTCCCTTGACTTATGATAATTTGAAAATTAATAATATCTGAAAAAGAGATATTCTGAGTAGTTTTACATGCTGAGTATTGTGACAGCATTTATTCTGCGCAAAAGTCAAAATTGCCATCGCTGCAGTACTCCAAAGTTTGGAATTTTTACATTTTTGGGCATTTTTCAGTCTGTACATGTGTTTCGAAATATCACAGCTTAGAAAAGTCGTGACTCTGAAGCCAAATGCTGAATGCATGCAGAAGACCATGCTCTATATGCCAGTATGAAGAACACTTTCTAATCTCTTACTTTACACTTTCTGTTTCATTTTAATGTGTCAAAACCCATGTCAAAATAAACCGAAAAAGTCCTTTGGGGCCTATTTTGGGCACCTTCCCAAAGGATGCCGCAGAATTTTTTTCTTGATTTCTGTAGCCACTAATGTCTGACATATTGTGTTAAAATTTCAATCAAATTAATGTGTTGTGGAGTGATTTGGCGTATTTGTAAAGTTCCTGTCAGTTTTGCGAAAAGATCCGCAAGTTTAATTGAGAAAGATCTTGACAAGACGTTAGAAGACGCCTGGCTACACCATCAAAGAAATTGTGAAAATGTTTTCATTGCTGGTTGTCTGTGCCTTAGACGAATAGTTGTGTCTAGAGTGTGTGGCGATTTTTGAGGGATTGGAACGGTGTATTTCTAGTTTAGTAAATTGTGATTTGAACGTGTGGTCTAGGGTGAGTCAAACTATTTGGAAAATAGTTTGAGTAAACGGGTTCAATTTGTAATTGGGTAAGTCAGCACAGTCCGAGTTTCGGCACCCGAAAACCTTTGAGGACCTGAGCGAAGATACTTGGAAAAATTGACATAGCGCTCTCTATGAGCCCCTCAATCTCCTGTGTACGATTATCATTGCGTGAAATTTGTCAAACACTCCAAGTGTTCCATTTACAGTGTTCGGCACACTCTTCTATGTTTGCTACATCTCTTACTAAAAACACGCAATAAATCGTCTTTTTTTCCTATACGGCAAATGTACCATTTCAGGAGCTGTAGGTGTCTGCACATTCTGAAAGCTGATACAAAAATGCTGATTGACTCCACTTAATATGCCATCAACGAGATGCAGGAAAAATTCAAAATGTTCAGATTAGATGAGTAAAAATAAAAGATGTGAGTTGAATCACTCGAAAAATTTCATCGATTAATTTACAATGGTTGCACAACAGGATGCCTCAGAAGAGATGCATCAAAAATTTATCTTTTCAGTAATTTGACCAGAAAAGAAATTGAAGCTAAGAGTTTAATGTTACAAAATAAATGTCGACTGTGACTATGACCTATGTTATAAGCTGTGCGAAAGTGCTCTTTAGTTGAAGGCATCTCGTTTCACACCACGTGATGTTCGCCAAACAAAAATAGAGCAAAGGATTAGATCGCAGTGCCCTTCCAACAAAGCAAAGAGTATCTGAATAACTTTTGCCATTTTTCTGAAAATGGATTTTGTAGTGGAAGCAACCAAAGTTCAACTTTTATTTTCAAAACTCTAACTATAATCCTTAAAATCTACTTTTCAACTATAGAATACATTTCAAGAGAAACCATTGTAATAAAACACATGTTACTAGTTATTTATCCTTATTATGGATATAGCTAAAATATAAAGAAGTTTTAATGAACACTACATTCCTATCCCCTTTAAAAAAATTCTACAATAAACGAATCAATCAAAAAAATAAACAAAAACAATTTCAAAAAAAAATATTCAATACGAAATAAAAATTTCTTTCTGATGAAACAACTATTGGTATAAGAAGAAATGAATAATGAAACTATTTGATGAATTCTCCCAAAAGTAAAAATGAAACAAAGAAAATAAAATAGAATGAAATACATCAAAAATTAAACATTTGTGATATAAATGAGCAAATACTGATAAAAACTTGCAAGAATATAGAAATTTTGCAAAATCTTAAAACTAAAAGAAGCAAATGTTGGCATATGGATATATTATGAGAAAATTGGTGGTGTGGTAACTAAAGTTGAATTTTAGTCCAAAATCTGGGAAAATTAAAGAAAATAGTTAATCGTCTTCAGATTCCAAGTTTGGATCTGGAATGAAAGGTTTTTCCGGATGAAAAACTTTCAATTGATTAATATGGACCTTTTGAGTATGACGTTCATTAGTAGGATTAGAAATAATTATGCTCGGGGTGCATAATTTAACAATTTTAAATGGTCCGTGCCATATGTGCAATAATTTTGATGCTAAACCTGGCTTAGAAGTGGGTGCACTCAATAAAACCGAGTCGTTCTCCTTAAAGTCATGCACATGCAACTTTTTATCATGATAACGTTTTTGACTCTCTTGAGCTTTGTTCATGTTTGACTTGACCAAAGACCATGCTTCTGTCATTTTCCTTTGGAAATCTGTTGACAATTTTGTAGATGCTTGCTTACTGGTACAATAGGCAAACAGGACATATGGCAAAAAGCTGTCTCAATCTTTTTGGTTGGTGGCTACGTACATAGAAATCATATCACTTAGTGTTTTATTGAACCTTTCTACCAAACCATCTGTCTGAGGGTGGTAACTTGTAGTAAAGATTTTTCTTGTATTACATAATAGTGAGATTTCTTTCATTATTTCGGATGTGAAATTCGACCCTTGGTCAGACAACAAATAGTTTGGTGCACCGTAACGACAAACTATTTTTTCTACGAAAGCTCGTGCAACAGTGTCTGCTTTCTGGTTGACTAAAGCATAAGCTTCTGGCAAGCGGGATAGATAATCCGCAAAAACTATAATGTATTTATTTCCGGAATACGAAAGTGGTAGGGGGCCCAATATGTTCATTGCTACTTTTGAAAAGGTTCGCCTTCTACCAGAATTGATACCAAAGGTTGTCTTTCTTTGGTCTGAGGATTTTTCCTGGTTGCACAAGAAAGACACATCTTACAATGATTGTAAATATCGGAATTCATGTTTTTCCAAAAATAATGTGCTGCAATCTTGCCTACAGTTTTCATATAACCCAAATGACCTGCTAATAGATCATCATGGAACGCATCCAGAATTTCTGGGATTAAGGTGCATGGGAGAAAAATTGTATCATCATGGCTGCTTTTACTTTTTCTACACAAGATTCCCTCTTTTATAACAAATTGTGGGTATTCTTCTATTATCCATTTGTTCAAGTTTTCATCTTCTGTAAGTGTTCCATTTTCCAAAAACTGAACAAAACTTCTGTAAATTTGGTCTTTGACCTGAGCTTCTAGCAATGTATCATTTTTAACGTCAGAAATAATTGCATTTACTTCTTCCAAATGAGCGAAATTGACGGGGTTTTGAGATAGGGCATCTGCATTTGTGTTTTGTTTTCCCTTTTTATACACGATTGTGAGGTTGTATTGTTGCAAAATTAATCCCCACCTTGTTAAACATGGTGAAGCTTCAGAAATAGCCTTTTTTAAATACTGTAAGGGGGCATAATCAGTAAACAATGTGCATGGTTGTCCATAAATGTAAGGACGAAAAGTTTTCAAGGCCCAAATTATGGCAAGGGCCTCTTGTTCAATCCTAGCATAATTTTTCTCACTTTTATTTAAACTACAGCTTGCATATGCAATCAGGTGTTCCTCATCATCAAAATTTTGTGCCAATATGACACCTAGACCTTGCTTTAACGTGTCTGTTTGAATGATAAATGGAAGTCGAAAATCAGGAAAATGTAATACCGGAGTACTTAACATTACTGATTTGAGGTTATCGAAGGAAGACTGACATTCTTCTGTCCAAGTATATTGAATATTCTTTTTTCAACAATTTAAGCAATGGAAAAACTATCGAGGAAAAGTTTTTGACAAAACGACGATAGTAGGAAGTCAATCCTAAAAATGATTTCAACTCGGTAATGTTATTTGGGGTTGGAAAATTCTTTACAGCTGATATTTTCATTGGATCTGGCTTCATGCCAGATTTGAAAATTATGTGACCTAAAAATGGGATTTCTTCTCGGAAAAATTTACATTTTGTTGGTTTTAACTTAAGTTTTAACTAGGACCTGCACTTGAGAAATGATTGAAAACAATTTCTAAATTGTGAAGATGGTCACTAAATGACTGACACATAAATAAGATGTCATCGAGGTAAATAAAACAAACTTTCCACTGTAGACCATGTAAAATGGTTTCCATTAGTCGCTAGAAGGTTGCCGGTGCATTGCATAAACCAAATGGCATCACATTGAATTGGTATAGCCCAGATTGCGTAACAAATGCTGACTTTGGTTTATCCAATTCTTCC
Source organism: Romanomermis culicivorax (assembly GCA_963922205.1). Taxonomy (NCBI): domain Eukaryota; kingdom Metazoa; phylum Nematoda; class Enoplea; order Mermithida; family Mermithidae; genus Romanomermis; species Romanomermis culicivorax. The sequence continues at coordinate 124,207 of CAWUHX010000153.1, read as the reverse complement.
AATTCAATTTGCCAGTAACCACTTGCCAAGTCTAGTGTTGAAAAAAATTTTGGATTTCCAATTGTATCAACAATGTCGTCCACTCTGGGAAGTGGATAAGTATCCTTGATCATGACATCATTGACTTTTCCATAGTCAACACAAAAACGATCGCCTCCATCCTTTTTGGCTACCAAAACCACTGGACTTGACCATGGACTACTGGATCGTTCAATTACTCCATTTTGAAGCATCTTCAAAACGTGTTCTTCAATTTTCTGCTGCTGATAGAAAGATGAGGGATAAGGCCGTTGCTTGATTGGCCCACTAATGGTATGAATTAGATGCTTTACAAGACTAGTTCTACCTAGTTCTTGCTCCAAAAATGCAAATATTTTGTGGTGATTTCTCAAAAATAATGCGACTTCTTGCTTCTCATTGTCTGATAAGTTTGTGACATCTGTTATGTGCTTGTTAAGAACCATTGACTGTACATTCTTAGACGAACTTCTTGATTCCCCAATGAAATAGACTTGATCTTCTTTCAACTGATATTCAACAAAGTTCCCACAATGTGTGTTCTTGTACAGTGTGATGGGGCACATGGACAAGTTGGCAAACGATAATTTTATCATTTTGTTTTCTGGTGCCAATAACTGTGGATGGCAGACAAGTCCAGTTTTTGACAAGAACTCCGCTGATGGCGAAAACCAAACGAACTTTGACTGTGGCACGGTAACACATGAAACAGACACCAAAGTAATCGTGTTTGGGTGTAAAGAGACAGTTTCATGCACAAAAACTGAATTCAAGTTTGATTTTGGTATGAATTTAAAAATGGGTTGAGAATTAGCAAAAACTTCAAAATTCTTAGATGAGATTACAGGGTAATTTATTAGTGGTGTTTTAATCTGACTTCCAAACGATACTATTTTCCTTTGAAAATCAATGGAGAATTGCTTGGCAAACCGACCTAGGAAGTCGCGTCCAAGTATGACCTGATTTGGGCAATCATGCATTACATGCAAATTAACATAAAATTTATTGTTAGCAATTTGAATTTCCACACTTGTCTCGCACAAGATGCTCAATTGGTGACTAGAAACGGATTTTGCTGTCACAGAGCATGGTGAGAATATTTTGGGCTTTACAACATCAGCCAATTCAGAGCTGATGACTGATGTACTCGCACCTGTATCAATTAAAGCCAAAGAACCAACTCCATTAACATGCAACCAAATTAAAATTTGATTTTCACTTCCAATTCCATAAATTACTGATGGTTTTGTGTCCAACTTTGATGGTGCCATTGGATAAGGGGGTGACTTTGCTTTCTGTGAAGAATTCTCATGGTGTGTAGAAATTTCTTGGCCAAGGTTGTTGGCTGCTACTGTATCTTCGTCTTGACGTAACAATACTGAAAAACAAATAGGTTGAGAAGCATTCTGTGAATTTGGTTGATGGCCAAAAATCGGACAAAATTTGTACAGCCTAAAACGAAAAACAAGGTAGCAAATAGCTACTAAAACAGCACACACAAAAATAGCGATTATTATGTTAATGAAAAATTGTAAAGGACCTGAAAGAAACATGTATGAGAATTGTGATAGATCATGAGCTGCTTTTCCAAAAATGTGTTCAAAGTTCTTTTGTGGTATTGCAGCAATTTCTTCAACTGATTTTTCAACTGTGTTCATAAATGAATTGAATGCATCAGGGTGCATCGAAAGTGATGAAGAATATTCGATTAAATGATCAATTTTCTTGTCCATGATGGCCGTTTTCCACATGTAATGAGCTAACATTCTAATGGAAGGTGGGAGGCCAGCCAGTCGATCATGAAATAGTGCTGGTTTTTTAAATGTAATGCGTATATTACTGTGATTGAATAAGATATCAATGGATAACTCTGTAACTTGGATTGGACCTTTTGGTGAAACCCATATACCATGCTGATTTTTATGAACACCATATGACGCATGATGACAATCAAGAATTGATGGAACATCAACGAGTTTGTGACTTCATGGCAAAACGAATTTCAACTGATTTTTGGACAACACATGCAGGAAAAAGTAGCAAGTTGTATTGACTTTATAGTCCCAAAAAATTTCTTGGGGTTCCAGGATATCACATTCTCGAATAGACAACACATCTCCCATGGAAGATGCATGGACGTTTTCCTTTTTCAACAGAACTTGAGCTCCGAGAGAGGCGTTAATCTGAAGCAATTTGTGAATTAAATCAAGTTGTCTTTTTGCTAACGAACACAGCTGAATCCAAGTGTCATGAAATTTTATAATTTCAATTTTTTGTAGTTTGACTGCCAAAAACTGTAGTTTTGAGTTGACTGGGTCGTCATCAGAACTAGTGATTAATGACGAAAAATTTGCCATATTTTTGTTTTGACTTGTCTTAATTGGTTTGGTTTGATGCAGAAATATGTTTAATGCTACACCCCGATCAGTCAAGACTGCCGTTTTAGGTAAACAATGATTACCAATCAAATCTGTAACCTTGTGATTTGATATAGAAAATGCACCTTGTACATCTTCAACAACAATGTAATTTCCGTTTTTCATTGCTACAAAAGTGTTCAACTTCGTGTACTTACAAGACTCTTTCAAATTTGTTGCATTCCAGATTATTGTGCCAGTGAACGTATCACAATAACCACTGGAAGCATGGCATGACCCGACATCCTCAAGTTCACTGGCTAAAGTGTGACCATCAAGTGTAACAATTTGTCCTGTTTCTAGAAGAAAATTTTCCACAGAGGAACAAAAATCACTGCAACAATATTTGTATGTCACATGCAAACTATTATTTGTTGCAAACAAATTTTCTGATATGTTGATCAGCTGCTGTCCACGCCATTGATGAGCAACTGCAGCTAATTGGCATTCACTGGGCGATACTGACATTTCTTTGACTAATTCTGAAACAATACCTTTTGAACCAAAAAATCCAACATTTGTGCAAATAACAGGTTGATAAATTCTACATTTCCAGGCATGCATCTGATCAAGTTTATGATTAGGTACATAGATGCTCAGCAAAATGTGCAAAGTGTCATTCAAAACTTGTGGGGGCATGCAGTGAACTTGCTCTGGAACTGAAACCAAATCACCAGCACGGCCAGAGCCACAATCATAAAATGTGCGTGATTTGCATGCACCAAATAAGATGAAAGCATGCAAAAAGAAAAATAGAAAAATGAACATAGCATGTTGAAATGATAACTTTGGAAATTTCGCCCAAAAACTTATAACACTCCAGTTAACACCTGAAAATTGAGTTTTGTAGATTTGAGAAAATTATGCCCATTAGCTTTCACAAATTTAGTCTGGCGATGCTTACATTTTCTATGCTTAATGCTCGAGCTATTTAATTGCTTATTATAATTGCACGGATTTACAAAAACGACTTTTGGCAAGCTTATATGCACAGAAACGAATTCAGTATGCTTAATCTTACATACAAAACTGACCGACTCGAATTCTACCTCCTGCTTTAGAAAATTTGCATTCAAATTTTGGCAATTTTTAGCAATAAAAATCGTATTAATATGAATGTCTTCTTCGAAGTGTTTAGGTTGCAGACCGTTACATACCAATTGATCCACTTGTTGACGAAGGATTTTGTTTTGTTCCATAAGGTTATTTCAATATTACCCTTGTCGTCCATAACCATTTTTGGCGAATCCTGTGGTTCCCAATAAGAAATGATGCTATTGACCGGATTTTGATGATGACTGGTAAAGTTATTATTTGCACTGCCTCGTGTTCCATTGTTGTGCCATGGTAAAGAACGTATTGGGGCTGAATATGGGGGTCGATAATTAATTTCATTTGCATTTCTTTGATTTTGATGAAAGTTTGATGCTGACAATTGATGATATCTTGATCTCTGTGGTGGGTGATTAAATGATCCATTGATTTGAGAATAGCAATTGAGTTTTGTATGACCCGGCCATCCACAGCCAAAGCCTATTGGACGACCATCAATAGTTCGACGTCTTTGCTGATGATAAACCAGATTCCTTGAATTAGTATTGCGATGTGCTTGATGTTGACGTGGAGTTTGATTTCTTGTTGATAAGACTCCATGCATTTGATTGTGACAATCTCTGAGCATGGCATTGAGCTTCAGCTTCATGCACCACTGCTTCAGCTTCAGCAAATGTACGACATCCACAGTTGTAGACACACTGCCACAATTGTTGTAACAAACCATTGACAAAAAATCGTCTGGCAATTTTGTCCCTGTATCTAGTTCAGGATAGGATTCATGAACCAGTTGTTGAATTTCAACCGCATATTCAGTGACTGTTTCTTCTTGCCTCTGAATTCTCGTTTGCAGTTCAACATTTTTCAACTCACAAGCATGTGAGGGCAAAAATCGTGTTTGTAAAAGTGTAACCAATGCATATCCCCTGCTTCTCTGCCGTTGGAATATTACGGTATACAACTTCAGCTGCCTCTCGTAGTAAGTATGGCAAAATGAGACGTTTTTGGTCATCAGCATAAGTATTTGCTTGACATTGTCTGTTAAATCTAACGATGAATAAGTCCACATTTTCTTGTGGGCGTCCACAAAAAATTTCACTGCCAATTTTAATTCCTGGTATGGTAAACAATGTCTGATTTTGTTGCAGTCGTAAACGGTCCAATGCCAATGGTTGCTGCTCAACTTGTTGGCCAACTTCATCAAGTTGTTGTTGCATGTTAGCTGCTGCTCTTGCATGTGTAAAAATAGGATATGGCCTCTTCTGGGGTAAATTGATATGCTTTCTTTTAAATTTTGCCATGTCAAAAGTTCAAAATAAAATCAACAAAAATCAACCAAATTAAATTTGAGACAAAAATTGAGTATGAAGTCCAACAAAAAAAAATTCGAAAAAATTCTGTTCAGCAGAAATTTCCCTCAATTTTCCACTAAAATTTCTCCACAAGCATTCACAAATTCCAATATGTATATATAGAACACAGCACAGCCTCCAAAATCTAGTGGAAGCAACCAAAGTTCAACTTTTATTTTCAAAACTCTAACTATAATCCTTAAAATCTACTTTTCAGCTATAGAATACATTTCAAGAGAAACCATTATAATAAAACACATGTTACTAGTTAATTATTCTTATTATGGATATAGCTAAAATATAAAGAAATTCTAACGAACACTACATTTGAAACAATCGCTCAATTTCTGAAATTCAATGAAAGTTTTCGAATTTTTCGATTTTTCATTTGAAGCAATTCGTTTAGAAACCATCAAACGTAGATCAATGAAAATATGCCCGGACTTCAACTCACATTTTTCTCATGATACGTTGGGTTAGTTGGCATCCTGTGTTCCCAGAACTTCATTGATGGGACATTTATCCAGATTCAAAAACACATTTGAATGGCAGTGCAGTGTATGCAAATGTCTACAGCTGCCAAAACGGCACATGGTGATGAAATGTTACTTTCGCAGCTACTGTAAGAATGTATGAACTAAAGAAAAAAAAGATAAAATTCTGTAGTATCGTATTTTAAGATGCTCAGGAGTGCCTCTAAGCAGGAGCTTTCTTCATTTTTGCTTCTAATTTTTGACTGTTCAAACTATCTTGCAGAGTGTAAAATGTTTGCTTGTGAAACAATTAATACATCAAACTATAGTCTGTTAGTTAATTGATAATTCTACAGTATATGTAATGAATATATCACAAGGGGTAGACTAGGGCCACCTATGAAATTTTCATAAGTATGCCTTCTTCAGAGCAGTGCAGCTCCCAAAACAGTCCAAAATTTTGATGAAAATTTAACCAATGTAGTAAAAATGGATGAGCTACAATATAAGAAAATAAATTTCTGCTGCTTCCGATGGGAAGGTGCTTGGGAGTGACCATGAACAAAATTTTTTCAATCTTGGCGGCTCATTTTTGACACTTTAAACTTTATGAAAAAGTGTAATTTGCAATTATTTGCTGTAAATATTACATCAGAAGAGAGCTTATTCTCTCCTCTGTGAAATGAATATTCATTCACCAAATAAGATCAATCCGATCTTGAAATATCCCTAGCTAGCAAGACCACTGAAAAATGCCAAAAAATCATCAATTTAAAACTCTGGCATACTGTAGCGGCGCGAATTTTGGTTTACAAGCCAAACAAATGGTACCATAAAACTCAGTGCACGAAACTACCCAAAATATCTGATTTTGACGTATGACTCTCAGAAATCGTGTCTTAAAGCCTTGAAATAAGAAAAATAACTGATTTTAAAAATTCAGAATCAATGACTGACACATTATAGTAGAATATGTGATCAAACACATGACTCAAAAAATTCTGCACCAGTGCAGAAATCACAAACAAAAATTCTGCACAAAGCCTAAAAAGTCTGCACTAAGCAGAAGAAAAAAAACATTGGCAAAAACCAAATTTATTCTCTCAATATTGATTTAAAATCATGTAATCACAATTTTTTATTGAAAGTATTTAACAAAATGGCATCATTCACGGTTTTTGGATTCAAACTGCTTCGTGAATATGTGTTCCAGGTGGTTGGCAACACTGTTACCAGGTTGAAGAAATAGAAACCCCCAAATTAAAAAATAAAAACCCTAAAATCATTCTAAATTTGTTCGGAAAAGCACTAAAAACACTAGATTGAGGTGACAAATCTAAACCTGGCATCTGGTCGGGAACACTTTCTCCATTCTTAAATTTGGAAAAATTATCTGCCTGCCGCATTGCAATATACAGTAAAGGTATCAAGTTACAACAATAGTTCTTTAAGCTACTTACCTATAGTCTGTTTTTTATAAAATGCTTCCAAATAGAAAAGTGACACAAATCAGTACCATCATCAAAATCGTTTACATAAAGTTCTTACTGTAAAATTTTTCACTCGAAAAATTGCTAAAGGTTAGTTCAGTACGCTCGAAAATTTTCAGTCCTGCATGATATTTTGTTTATCTGGAAATCGCAAAAATATGAAATACTACTTGCCTTCCACTTTCATTATTTGGAAGCATTTCAAGAAAAACAGACTATAGCTGAAAAAATTTGCAGGAGGAATGTCTTTTTGCAGGGAATGCGGGCGGGAACAAATTTCACCAATCACGCTTTCGAAAAAGTCATCCCATTCCCGCCATGGGAAGCAGGCTGGAAGCAGGAACTGGTTCCCACGCATACCCCTGTGTGAGATGGGGTAGAATTAGAACAAAAATATTATTGTTGGATGCAAAAAGAGGCAAAAACTATGAACAATGAGAGAAAATCATGATAAATTGAGGACTTCAAAAAAATAAGCTATTCATTTTGAATTTTTCTGCTCATTTTGTGTAATTTTCGAAATACTTTACTTTAATTTTACTCACCTGCTCAATATTTCTTTTTCACCTTCATTTTCATTGTCATTTATATTAATTTTTTTCTATGCATGCATTTACATGCATATTTTACTACTGTAACGTCCGAATGAGGTATTGGGTCGGTTTTACTCTAATTTCTACAATACTTTTACTCGTCTAATCTAATCGGTCCACGAAGCCCTTGGGGCAATAACACAACAATAGGGATACAATAATAACGATGATTTAATCGAAAACAACGTCACCGATGGGTTTATGCTTAGTGTCGATGATAAGGAATAACCCCATTCCCGGCAATTACACAAGTCAAGCTTCCACACACGAATCGCAATTAAAATACAAAAACTAATCATTTTCACTATGCTTGCCCTTATACTGCTTCCTTTTGACCACGCCTTTACCCCTGTTGGGCACCCTGTTGATGGCAAGCTGCATTGGGAAATCGCCATGCAAATCGAAGAAATGGACGACCAGCGGTGCAGACATTTTTGCATAGAAGTGGAGCGCCAAAGAAAGACCGAAAAGGATAGTGAAAATCATTCTTCACTATAATCATTTTTATTACATTCTTGAAGTATTTTTGCTGGCGTCTATTAAACATTTCCCAGCATATTTGTTTTATATTTAAATATTATCCACAGTGGTCAATCCACATTCTTTTTATGTTTCGTCAGATATATTGCTATATATATTTGTTTATTATTTAGATATAACCGATCAACGAGAGCAAAGGGCCAAAGGCCCAGGTGCCAGCTTGCAGTCAGCAAGCTCTGGAATACCCGCTAGGGGATCCAACCAAGTAAGTCTATCCCTGAGGGGATTCCTTGTCTCTGCTAGGAGACTGCGGAGCTCTCTGATGAGGCCCCGCATTTAAAGTTAAATTATCTTTGTTGTTGTAGGTCTGGGGAACCGGACTGTTGCATTATCACCGTTGCTTAGCCAAGGGAGTAGTTCTAACAGGTCAGTTCAGACCAGAAGCCTCTATCTTTTCTTAAACTCCCAAGAAGAGACCTGCACAACAAGTGGTGGCTTTTAACTCGTCACCATGGAAGTTTGTAGTCAGACTAGGAGAAAGGAAAATCCTCCAGGTTTCTACAGAAAGTTAGCAGGATTTAAAATGCCTAACAAAAGGATACCAATAGGTAATACTTTGAATAGATCACCACCCAGAGTGGCGAGTGCTAGGAATCTTGTAAATTTGGGAAAGAGAGAGCAGCAACAGCATGCTGCCCCAGACCCAGTGATCCCAGATCAAACTCCCGCGAGGGTTCAACCATTGCAACAAAATGCAATGCATTTTATGCCCCAAGACGCGGGTGTACCGATTGACCGCCCACCAGCAATTGCCATCGATCCACAAGAGGCAGGCTGGGCCAATCCGAACCCAGACCCCGATGGACCCCCCGGGAAATTGGAAAAGGTTACCGCAAAAGGTCAAATTAGCAGGACCGAGGAGGTACCTTATTACGCCCAAATTTTGATTGAATTTGGATGAAAGGGATCCCGAAATCAATCGACCATTAGAGAGGATCCCAGAGGAGCAAGAGTGATTCTGCCCGCAGGAAAGAGCTCCCAAAATGTCCTCGGGAATTGAAAGGGACCGTCAAAGCCTTGTTCGACATAATTGCGAATGCCGCCACCGAGGACAATAAGAGGGAAGCCGACAGTCACCCACAGGAGCCGGATAGACAGGTTAGACCATGTAATAGGGGTGCAGAAAGAGACAACCATCTCTATGCTGAATTGAATGCAGGGGCAGGGCCTAGCAAAAGGCCTGAGATTGATGAGGGGCAAAGACTTAACTTTGGGCCCAAAAGTTGGAGAGGTCCAGCTAGAGATCTTCGATTCGAGGGAGCTGAGCAATCAGCAGACCTCAGGAATTCAAATCAGATAGCTTCGCAGCATCCAACTTTAACAAGAGTGGTCTATGATGGTAGAGGAAATATAGTTGATCCAAATACCCTTAGACCAGATCAACTGGCATGTTTCCCATACAGGGATTATTGATTTGACAGAGACAACATACCATCAAATCAAGGAGGCGTACCACCTCAATGAGATCCAAATAGAGTTATGCTGCAATCTCTTAACTCTGATATCGATCCAGTATTAATGGCAACTTATGATCAGAGAGAAATGCCAACAAATAATTTGGCACAAGAGATTGTTGTTAGGAATATCGTTAAAGGTGTGCTACCCAAACTTTTAGATGAGGGTATGATAAATCAGCAGGTGCTTAGCTTTTCAACAGCACTTGAAGGGGAATTCCGTAGAGATACACCCCAATCAGCCAAGTATGGAGCACTGCTGAGGCTTTCTAAGGGTAGACCAAAGGCTGTTGCAGGAGACAACATGACCTATAGGGAGGCCAGGAGAGCGATTATAAATGTCTTTGCATCAGAGTGTAACCTGGAAATGTTAACCAGGGAGTTGTTTGAGATCCAACAGAGACCTAATGAACAGGCCGTAGAGTTTTTAAAAAGGGTTAGTATACCAGTGGAACTAGTCAAAGGTGATTTAGACTACCAGTCAATTCAGACTACCAGTCAGTACCGAATTTTACTTGGCTGATGTCAGCAAATACCAATGCGATTTCGGTGACAAAAAAGTTCGAGAAAAGTTCTTGGCCCCCAAGATTCAGGATACTGAAATTTTGTACGCTGGCTTAGAGGCCTATTACTCAATTGCCGTATTTTTGGGGTTTTTTCACTACCGGTTTTGCAGGGAATTAAGTGGGGTTAGGGCAACCTACCCCCATGATATTTTGTCGCCAGCCCGAGTGAAAACCTTGGCTTTCCACTTTTATACCGTCTATTCTCAAGACCTGAAGGGGTTCGAGGATCAAAACTTGGTAGAAGAGAAAGACATTGTAAAAAGGCAGTTATTCAAGGTATACCACATGATGTGGCAAAAAGTAATGGCCAGGTCGGCTACACAATTTCAGAATGACCTGCCGGGGTATTCGTGTCCCACGGATATTAAAAATCCCGCTAAAGCTACGAACCACACTTTACTGTCTTGGGTTTATCCCAAGGCGCTAAAAGCTGGTCCAAGCAAAAAGAAGGTAAATCAGTGGGAAGATTTAAGTGATCCAGAGGACATGGATACTATGGAGCAACAGGTCAACAGGACAAGCGAGGTGATTAACCCACTGCATACAGAAATGTTGCAAGGGGTTTCCTTTTTCAAATTGACGGATCTGGTAGATGTTGTGTGGTATATCACGGCAGATCTCGCCATGAATAAAACTCCTCTACAGGAGTGGTTGAAGCAGCTGCAATCGTTTCAACTCAGAATGGACTGCTAGGAACCAGTGGAAATCCACACCCGTATGGCTAAGTATGACAGAGATCATTGGATGGCGGACTTGAGGAATTATGAGCATGTCAAGGACCCAACAAAGTTTTCTGCGTTGGAAAAGGCATGCAACCTAATTCCTCTACCATTCTTTGTTTTCTGGCCTCATAGCCATGCCGAGCACAATTACATACTGAGGGAATTATTAAATTAAAATTTCCTCAAATCCTACTCGAAGGAGGATGCAGAGTTGATCAAGAAGATGGCATGGAAGACCCATGATAGAGTTTGACAGAATTTCAGCATAGCGGCATCTTTACCGCCAACGGAACCCAAACATGCTGTAGAAGGCTAAAGGGTTACGACCTGGCAAAATAGGTTTGGCTTTATGCCTATTCAGTTGCGCTTGCGCGACAAAATAGGCTCTCCAATTTCAACAGAAAAAGCAAAGGACAATATAACCCATAACAAGGATTATTGGGCCAATGGCTTTTTCTATGTCAGATTCTACTATGCTGAATTCGGAGCTAAAACCCCAATTGCACCACAAAGTGTAGTACCATTAGTACAAGTAGTAAAGAGAAGCACACCAGCTAGCCCTTAGGAAAAACATTTGCTTGATACGTACCCCAGGACAGCCCCGTTCCACATTGAGGTTGTTGTAGGAGGTTGTAAAACATTGGCTCTAATTGACACAGGAGCTCAGTGTACTGTTATGTCCCCTAAGTTTCTAAAAGAAACTTTGGGCCCAGATTACACTGAATATCCGAGGATATTGAACGTTACTGTAGCCAACAGTAAGACAGTCCAAGCCCATGGGTATATCCAATTTAGGATGGATACATTGTGTGGACAGTTCCCCGTTGAAGCAATTGTTATACCTGAAGCAGGTGAAAACGTAATTGTGGGAACAGATTTTCTGGCTCATCCTCAGGTAGGAGCCATAATACATTTCAGGAACAGGACGATGACCCTCAACAACCCTCAGCAGCAGATATACGAGACACCGGACCAGCCCCAAACAAAGTGTGGAGAGGTCCTGACCACGAGCGCCACAGAATCCACGACGAGCGCCGCCGACCAGTGTCAGCCAAAGATTTGTCTGCTAAAGGTTTCGGTGCTAGTGGTGAGTGTGAATCCCATCTACTTACCTAGTGGTATGGATATACTTCTGAAAGCAAAACTTTGGGATAAGGTAGGCGAAAATTGCCTGAATGGAATCATAATAGAATCTGAAGAAATTGAAAAAAGGTTCCACATAGATAGTACCATAGTAGATGGTACCAAAGATGATTTTGTAGTTATGGTATCCAACAACACAGGATCAGGATGCCATTTGAAATGTAATCAAATAATTGGCCATACTAATTCCGTGTTGTGTGATGCTGATAACCAAGATCAACTAAAGGGGACGATAGTTGAGGATTTGGAGAAGCTGCAAACCTGTGCAGTCCAAGCTAGACCTGATTCGACTCAATTGGATTAGAAAGAGTTCAAGGAAGCTTTGTACAGTATGCTGGCTAAATCCAACATACCATCTGAACAATTGGAACAAGCTCTACAATGTCTCGCAAAATATAGATATGTGTTCAGCTTGCCCAATGATCCTGCAACTACTACACCCTACTTAACCTGTAAAATAAATACAGGCGATGCAGCACCTGTGGCAAAAAGGTACCACAGGACTGCCATTAATTTATGGCCACATGTTGGAGCATGTCCACGATATGCTCAAAAAGGGTGTAATTGAACCATCAAAGTCGCCTTGGGCAGCTCCATTATTTCTAGTAGGTAAAAACGATGGTACCAAGCGACCTGTAGTGGACTCTAGGGGTATAAATGATGTTACCAAGGATGATAAGTATCCCATTCCAAGAATAGACAACTATCTAGACTGTTTAAATAAAGCAAAGTTTTATACCACCTTAGATCTCAAATCAGGGTATTGGTAAGTGCCAATGGACAAAGAAAGCAAGGACAAAACTGCTTTCATATGCCAAGAAGGGCTTTATCAATTTAAAGTTATGCCTTTGGGCCTAAAGAATGCGCGAGCAGAGTTCCAGCGCATGATGGAAAGAGTTTTGCATCCATATGTATGGAAGATCTGTCTAGTATATATAGACAATATTATAGTGTTCTCAAATACATTTGAGGAACATTTGGTTAATTTAGAGCTAGTCCTGCAAGCTCTAAGGAAGGCTCATTTGACCTTGAAGCCAGAGAAGTGTGAATTTCTCCTAGAGAGAGTCCATTTTTTTAGGGCATATCCTAAATTCGAATGGAGTTTCCCCAAATCCGAAAAAGGTCAAAGCTATTAAAGATTTCCCATTCCCAGAGTCTAAACGTAAGCTGCAAAGGTTTCTACGAATGTTGCAGTGGTGTAAAAAATTCATACCAGGGTTGGCTAAACAAGCTGAACCATTGTATAAATTAACTAGGAAGAACTGTGTTTGGGAAATTACAGAGGTTCACCATCAGGCTTTTAGGAGCCTAAAAGAAGCACTATTGTCAATGCATTTTCTAAGGTATCGGGTTTTGGATGGGTCTGCGGACTTTGCCCTTCAGACAGATGCCAGCCGAATGACACTAGGAGCAGTTCTCTACCAGGAGACCAAGTCGGACAGCTGGGTAATTGCTTATAACAGCAGAATTTTAAAGGCGGATGAGAAGAAGTGGTCAGCCACCGAAAGGGAGTGCTTGGCAATAGTCTATGGTTTAAAGTTATACAAGCACTACCTAGTAGGTCATAGGGTGATCATAAGAACTGATCACAAGCCTTTAGTTTCTATGAAGGTCAATGCAATGGCCAATGGTAAGTTGAAGAGATGGTATTCATTCATCTCTCAGTTCAGCTACAAACTAGATTATGTGCCTGGAAAACAGAATGCCATGGCAGACTTTTTGTCCAGGATGGATGAACCAGAGGACCAAGCGGAAAAGATACTGCCAAAATGGGAACACATGTTCTCAGAGGATAAACGAGAGTCGAATCTGAAAGATCTAGAGGCACAGCTAATTGAGAAAAAGCATCTCAATTTGGCGAAGAGATTCAGAATTCTGACAGATTGGAATCCTGAAGATGGTACTCCGTTATATTCGGAGCCAAAAGGTAAGGAAAATCAGAGGACTGATATAAGTCCGAGATTCACCCAAATTTATCCAGAAGATTCTGAGGGTGATCCAGAATCAATTTTGCCTGCAAACTTGGCAAATGCCGTAACTACGAGGAGCGTGGCAAAAAATGCGGAAAAAAGTAATCAAGCTCAGGTCCAGCCTGATGGCAATCAGGGCCAAGAAGTAGCAAATAGGGGAAACCAGGAAAAAGGTAAGAAAAAAGAGTTACCTGGTTATACCCGGAAAAAGAACCGGAATTTACTTTGGCAGACCCCAAGGAAATTGAGTTGCCAAAAGGACTTATTAGAGATGATCTCATGGCCCTCTTGCAGAGAAAAGATGAGGTATTAAAACCTTATTTTGATAGATTGGGTCCAAATGGGACAACCAAGTATCATTGTGGATTTTATATCCAGAATGAAGTGTTATACCCTGAAGCCGGACAGGGATCCCATGATCAAGTGGTCATCCCATCCTGCCTAAGGGACAATACTTTGTACCAGTACCACGGTGCCATAATGATGACTCATCAGGGGTTCAAAAGGACCCTTGCTATGATTAAGAAACGGTTCTGGTGACCTGGAATTGAGAAGGATGTCAGGCACTAGACAAAGTTTTGTCCAGTATGTCAAATGGCTAATCAGGGAAATGCTGAAATTCCAACACTGATACCCATCATTCCAGAAGGTCCTTTCGACATCGTATCAGTGGATATCATGGGTATTTCTCCACTAAGTGAGAAGAGACCGTATGTCATAGTCTTCCAGGACTATTTTACAAAGTGGGTTGAAGCTGAACTGATCCCAGATCAGTCAGCTAGCACTGTTGTAGATACTTTTCTACAAGCAATTGTATTTAAACACGGGATTCCACAGAGATTACTCAGTGACAGAGGAGGTTGTTTTACCTCAGATCTGATGAAAGAAATCTGCAAGTTATTAGAGTGTCAGAAAATTTAAACGACCGCTTACCACCCTCAAGGAAATGGAATGGTGGAGAGATTTAATCAGACACTCATTAAGCAGCTCAGAAAAGTGGCCATTGAGGAAAAAGATAATTGGCCAAGATATTTGAGAGCCGTGGTGTTTGCCTATAATGCTACACCACATGCAGCAATGGGACAATCCCCATTTTCATTGCTTAGAGGTCACGAGGCAACCTTGGGGTTAAACTTATCGAAAGCATGCGACATTGTAATGCCGGACAGCAATGCAGAGGCATACAAATTTGTGTTGACAAATCACTTAGTCCACCTTTACGAGGATATAGCTAAAAATATCCAGAGTACTGCCCAAAAATCGAAGAAATACTTCGATAAAAAGTCTAAAGAACAGGGGTTCAAGGTTAAGGACTGGGTTCTGCTAAAAGTAGACAAGCAGAAAAAAGAAAAAGTTAGGACTACCATGATCCGGTCTGTTCATAGTTATGGACATTTCGCGAGAAGCAGAAAATGTTGTCACCATTGCGCATTGGGACAACCCGCTAAATTGCCGAATTGTTTCAATCAGCAGGTTTAAACATTTTTGTTACGAGACCACTAGGGTCTTGCCACGAATAGCACGAGCCAATCAGGACACGCCACGTGACAAAAATACTTCACTCTCCAATATGGCGCAAACAGGTATGACTGGAGTGCCAAACCAAATGAAATCATTTGGAAATTCGCCCGAGGCGAATCTATGTGTGATCTAGCACTGATTTTATTTTTATTTATGTACATTTTCATGCATAGGTACTTATTTTAATAAATACTTTGTAATATTTTTTAATATTTATCGCATTTATGTAATATTCATAATTATTTTGTAAATTTTTTCATATTTATTTCAGACTTTGGGAAAAATTCTTCGGAATTTTAGACCAAAGTGTCAACCCAAAATATTTCCGATATTTTTCAGAAAATATAATTTTCAAATTTTTCATTTTTCAAAATCATTTATAGCTGCCCCGCCTCACTGAATTCTAAACTTCCATCCCAAGGAAGAAGTAAAACATTCCCCAGATGGAACATAAAAAGGAAATTAGCAGAACTGCTAGATTAAACTTTTTCAGCGTTCAGAAAATTTTAAATTTTAAAATTTGTATTATTCGAAAACAAAGATTTCGAAAAGAAAATAAATGGGAACGGGCGCGCCGAACCGCCAACAAGCTCTGACACGCGAGTGGTCGCACTCAGAGGGACATGTTCAATATAGGAGAGCCCAGCACCGGCAAGATAACTGGTTTTTCTTCATTGACGGTAAGTTTCGAACTTAATTTTATCAAACTTTTGGAAACTGCAGGTAATGCCCAGAAGTCACTGGAAGACCAGCTCCGCCCCCCAAAGGGCAGACGAGGTTAGAACTTAGAGGGAACAAAAAATGAGAGTACGGAGAATCGGAAACTCAAAGCCAA
This sequence comes from Romanomermis culicivorax, assembly GCA_963922205.1. Taxonomy (NCBI): domain Eukaryota; kingdom Metazoa; phylum Nematoda; class Enoplea; order Mermithida; family Mermithidae; genus Romanomermis; species Romanomermis culicivorax. The sequence continues at coordinate 108,060 of CAWUHX010000153.1, read as the reverse complement.
TTGAGGAATTTCCAAACTTGGAAATACACCTGATATTGGCGAGAGTTAGTCCTTTCGAGGGAAACCTAGAACCTTGGGTTCAGCCAGTTCAAATTTTTTATCAAAAATTCATCAAAAATTAATTATTTTCAAATCAAAACATATCACTTTTTCGATATCAAAATCATAAAAATTATCAATCTCGAGTGCTATAAAAATTGTAAATACTAAGCACCACAAATGGAGCGTAGTTGGTCACTCAAGCAGCTGGTCAGAGATTGGTGTTTGATGAAGTGGTGGACAATCGGATCAGGTCTACCCTCCCCAACATATAGAGGTAGCAAGGGTAAGATTTGGTAAGGTGTTAGTTGCCTACCAGCTCAATGTTTGTATATCAGTGGCTCGCCTAACAAGCCTGCACTAATTTATTTTCTGCAAAACCTAACCCGCTTGGTTTTGTGGTGCTGGTGTACTATAGACCCAAAGTAGATGCTGAAAAAAGGGGAATAAGTACTAAAATTAATAGTATCTTTTAATGTTCAGATTACAATGTCAAAAGGGTCCTAAGGATCCACGAACTGGACCAGTGGTTTAAAGCCACTTTTGGATACTGGCCAGCTAATCTCAAGGAACCATGTATGGTAGACATAGGGAAAGTTAGCCAAGTACTCCATTTTATCCGAGAACTATCGATCTTCAGAGGACAACCAGTTTGTGGGTTCGATGTCGAAAAAGTCCATCAGGATAAGGTCGCCGCCTTGTTCAAGATGAGAGGTCCACAATCGGATGGGAAAAGTTGCCCAATATGTAAGCTTCACGCTCACCAATGGCCAGACGTACATTATCGATACCACAACCTTAATGGTCAAGGAATGGACAACCCTCCACAATTTCCTGAATTCCGACATGCTATTCACTGGATACTCGGTATTGGAGGATTTGGTAAGTATCTATAATGTATGTGGGTCAGGGCGAGATAATAAGGATACGGACAAAACTGTCCCCTTACGGGAACATCTAAGGAAGACCAAGGGTCAATACTTTGATCTAGACCATTTCGCCTTGACCATGGTAGGGGTTAACCTAGAGAAAAAATGTTTTCAGATGGGTATTTGTCCCAAAACCTTTCCGTTAAAGGGATTGTTCAGGGAATTTTATTTAATAGACGTGGGCCCCTATCAATATGATTTTTCACTAAAGGCGAACCATGATCAGTTTGCCAAGAAAGGAATATTGCCGGAAGAGCTTAGGTACGCAGCTCTAGACGCATATTATTCACTATTGGTCATGTTTGCTGCGATTCACTATGGCATGGCCGATCAGCTGCTCATGCAAATGCAGATTTTCGATCATGACAAGGTTGATCCCAAACAGATCGACACCATAGCCCTTCATTTTTTCCAGCAATATTCAGTAATACCAGGGCAAATGAATAGAGAAATGGGGCTAGGTTCCCCAGTAATGGAAACTGATCAAGTACAGCCTAATATGGTGTACCATATGATGAAATGTGAAATGTATAACCATTGGGCAGTACAAATGCAGGGAAATAACACCCGTTATTATACTGCACCTACGGAGTGTAATCCTGTCGGTCCTCAAGGCATAGTGGTTTTTATCTGCTATTCCCAAGGGATAGCAAGCCACTAAGAGAGGACGGGTACGACGAAGACAGTGATCCTGACGAAATCCAGGACGTACAAATATCAGACTGGGTCAACATCGCCAAAGATATTCTGGAAAATCTCAAATCAGGTGGGTCCTATTGGGATTTAGAAGGTAAAATATCTTTGACTCTTTATGAAAATGCTAAGCTATACTGGCAGCAAGCCGGGAAGCCTGATGACATCCCACAAGAAGTGTTTTCATGTAGTAATCATTACCCAGTGGGTATAGATAGCCATAAGGAAGTCTATAAGGCAAACTTTTACACACTAAACTTGGCCAAGATATCGAGTATGCTAGATGAGCAAAACTTTCCGGAGTTAGAGCAGATCTGCAAATTCATGTCTTTGGCCTATCATTTGGCATTGCCTCATTCAAGAGCAGAGTGCGATTATGAAACTAATGCACTGCTAAATTATAACTTTTTAAATAGTTATACTAGGGAAGGCCAGGAAATGATTGAACTCATGTCCTGGAAGTCAGACGACCACTTGGCTTACTATTTAGAGTTAGCAGCCATGTTGCCACCATCAAAACCCCGAAATCCAACCAAGAAAGGGGTATACTCATGGAAAAATCGGTTCGGATTTGTCCCGCTACGATTCAGAGAAGCCGAAGAAATTCTACAAATTGGAGACAACAAATCGTTATTAAAAGACGAAGCTTATAAGGTAAATCTGTATTATTATGTCACATTTTACTATGTAGGCTTCGAGACTTTAACGCCAGAATTGCGGTATCCTATGACGGAAGACGCAGAACCGACCGATTACCCAATGGCTTAAGCACAGCAGAATCCGCTCAAACTCAGACCGGAATTTGTCAGTAAAAGCTTCCGAGAGAGAAAAATCGCTTCGGATATGCCCGGGTATACATTAACTTATACCCCAGCGAGTGAGTTGATTTCTAAAGTACCATTAAATCATTCCGCTATTTCCCAAACAGTGCAAGCTGGAGGGTCGGGACAAGTTAAAACGCAACTGCAAGCGCCAGCGCCAGTGGTCATAGTGAAACAACCAGCTTTGGACACCACTGCTACGCAAGCCGCTGCAGTAGTAGTTGTGGTGCCGCCGCCAATGCAACCAGCAGTGGCACAGCCGACTCCAGTAACTCAGGTACAGCAACCAGCAGAGCCTAAACCAGAAGAGGTCACCATTATGCAATTTGTACCTCTGGCACCAGCTGTTTTGCCAGCTAAAGTGAAACAACTATTGCCCAAGATATACGAAATTCAGACTCTGAGTCCAGTTTGGAGGAGGATGAGGAAGAAGAAGGTGAAATTCTGGAGTCTGAGGGCCAGACATCGGAGAACAAAGATGCGATGGAGGCCAAAACTCAGCAACAGGCTATTGAGGAGGAAAAAATCCAAACTCAAATAGACGAAGCAGCAACCAAAATGTCAGGAATAGATGTCAGACTGGACAAGATGCAAGAAGCATCCCAGGAGATACTTGTGAAAGCTAAGGATTCTAAGGATCATGATGAGCAAGGGAAGCACGAGGCCCTCCAGGCCAAAATACAGGAGGAGAGAAGGCTGATGCAGCAGGAATTCCTGCGTCAGACGGCACTTCAAAAGAGGTTGAAGGAGCAGGCTTTAGCCGATGATAGCTAAGATTCAGCCATAGCAGCAACAGAGCTGATGAAAGGGGGAAAGATCACTCAGGAAGGAATCCCTGGAGTGTATTCGCCCGAAAAAGTTCAGCAGATGTTGGCTGAAGGAATGTCGGAAAAGTTTATCCAACATTTAGGCCGAGAAAAGGTAAGGCACAGAAAAAGGCTAAGTAAGGCCAGAGCACGTAGACTTGCAGCTCAAGATGAGCAGCAACAAGGAACGCCTGTCACCGGTTCCAAAAATGACGCCTACGATACGGCCAAGGAAACCACAACCTCAGAAATTTTGACAAACCAAAGGTCGAAAATGGAGACTATGAAAAGTCAAACAAAAACGGAGACTGCCAAAAGTCAAACAAGAATGGAGACCTCCAAAGGCCAAATGAAATCGGATAGGACAACAGCATCTACTGCCTCGTACACTCAGATGCAAACAGTATCGAAAACCTGCGGAGAGGTTAGTACATCTTCTGGCAAATGTAGGTCCGTTCCCACAAGCTATACCGCTAAAAGTAGCAAACCTGCGGGGAGGGTGTTGGTAAAGCCCAATTTTGAATCAGAGGAAAAATTGATCAAGAGGGTCAAATTGAATGTGGTGGTTAGTAGACCGGCAAGGGAGCCACAGCAATTTGTCACTCCTGGCCAATTAGCGGAGACTCTGAATGATTATTGGGAATGGCAAAGGAAGCAAAGGTGCTCAATTGGGCTGATCTCATTCGAAAATCCAGAGGTCGCCAATTACTTCGCCTTTGACCACCAAGAACTGCCAATAATTTACAGGATGGTCAATGATGCCATGGCCAAAATTCATGATAACTACCGCCAGCAGTTTGAAATGCAAGGCCGGTTTATGTTTGACGGGGAACCCCACCCTGAAGAAATTTGGGAATGGATAATTTTAGCTCTTATTCCCACGTGGCTTCAGGAATACCACGCTTCAGACGTTTTTACAACCATCAGGTACGTGACCCTGATGATATTCTTACAGTTGGACTTCGCTCCGATCACGCCGATGGCAATTGGTAGGTGGTATGCCCAGGCGTGTTTATTTGCCAACAGACAACTGGTTGTCGAAGCTCAGGGAAACCGAGTAGATGAATTCTACATTGCAGCCTTTAATCAGTACATCTTTATGGGCTCCCAGAGGTTAAACCAAATGGGTGTAAAAAGGAAGGCACCAAGCGATGACAGAGTGCAAGCTGATAAATATCAGCGAATGGCTGCCAAGAGCCTAGGTAAGTTTAAAGTGCCTAGACTCCCACCGGGTAAAAAACAGCCGCTGATGACACTGTCTACTTCGACCAGCCAGAGGTCGTATAGTGAAGCCATTAGTACTTCATACCAAAGTCCACTTTCAAGATCTTGGTCAACATGTTCAAAATCTTTAAATTCAACATTTCGGACTCAAAAACAACAGCCTAGCGGCTCCACTAGCAGTGGCTCAGCAGAAAGGCAACAGGGGAGAGATGACATATTCTCAAACCCGGCCCCATACAGGGGTAGACCCGGGTATGACCAAGGTCAAGCCAGAGGAGGCGTCAGAGGGGGCCCTCAGTGATTCTACAGAGGCTGAGGAACCTGGCAACACCAAGGCCAAGACCCGGATGCGCAGTTTTATAATCCGAACTTCCAACCGCTTGGTAGACGAGGTTGGGGCCAACAAGGCCAGAACCAGGGCCAGGATGGAGGTCATACCCGAGGTCAACCAGGCTAGAGGGGATACTATCGAGGTAGGCCTCGAGGAGGCTATAGACGCGGGGGCAGCAGCAGTAAACAGCCACACATTTTTTGGCCCAAAATTCATTTTTTCGCAAATATATTTCTATTAATTTCATAAAACATAAAATACAAAAACACTAATAAAATTACAAAAAATACAAAAAAATCAAAAAACCACAAAATCCAAAAACATTTTTTGAATTTTCAGTGTTGCTGGCCAACAAAAATCTTATTCTTGACAAACTGGTGCAAAATGCAATCGCAAAAAAACTTTTTTTAAATTTTTGACCACATTTTTGCTCAATTTTCAGCGCATATTTATTTGTGATATTCGTACATCCCCGTGTCGTCTTTGTTGTATCGTAAATATACTATCGTATTTTGATTTAATTTAGAAAAATAGAGACGCGGGAAAAGATTTGCATGCGATTAGACTGATGACCAAGGACTTGCCACAACATGCAGACTGAGCAACCGAACCCGAAATCGACCCAATTCCATGCTGACATCATCATCAAACTCCTTAGGACGGGAGGTATTCCATCAAAGCTGAGGTCAAAATGGGCGTCACTTGCCAGCCATCGCGGCGAGGTCCTTGGTATTTGTTGTGTCCAACAACCATTACGGCAGTCCAAGTGAGACAGACTGTGAAAATGGCAGTCAGCCGGATTAGTAGATTTTTTGGTTAATTCTTTTAATGCCGGGGTAACCGGGCCGAAAGTTTTTTTTTCTACCTCCCATAGGTCAGTTTTGACGCATGAGAGATGTTGGGCACCCTGTTGATGGCAAAGTTGCATGGGGAAATCGCCATGCAAATCGAAGAAATGGATGACCAGTGGCGCAGACATTTTTCCATAGAAGTGGAGCGTCAAAGAAAGACTGAAAAGGATAGTGAAAATCATTCTTCACTATAATCGTTTTTATTATATTCTTGAAGTATTTTTGCTGGCGTCTATTAAACATTTCCCAGCAGATTTGTTTTATATTTACATATTATCCACAGTGGTCAATCCACATTCTTTTTATATTTCGTCGGATATATTGCTATATATATTTGTTTATTATTTAGATATAACTGATGGACGAGAGCGAAGGGTCAAAGGCCCAGGCGCCAGCTTGCAGCCAGCAAGCTCTGGAATACCCCCTAAGGGGATCCAACCAAGTAAGTCTATCCCTGAGGGGATTCCTCGTCTCAGCTAGAAGACTGCAGAGCTCTCTGGTGAGGCCCCACATTTGAAGTTGAATTATCTTTGTTGTTGTAGGTCTGGGGAACCGGACTGTTGTACTATCACCGAGGCTCAGCCAAGGGAGTAGTTCTAACAGGTCAGTTCAGACCAGAAGCCTCTATCTTTTCTTAAACTCCTAAGAAGTGACCTGCACAACACATGGGAGGTCCGCTTCCATCTTGCTTTCCTAACCAATCGTTGCTTCCCTTTACATGCTTTTGTTTACTGTATGCTTTTATTACCACGCCTTCATGCTTTAGTTTACCATATGCTTAGCCAGGCCTACATGTTTTTAGTTTTTCGTGTGCTTTACTGTTTTCCATGTGTTCTACTTGAGTCTTGCATCTGGGTCTTCAACTGACTTGAGTGGGTTATAGGACCAGGTGCGGATGTGTGAAATTATTATGCAAGGATTCCTAATCGGGTCGATAATGGATTTTGGGTACAAGAATGTTCAAAACAAAGTACTTATGCAATACTTGTGAAAAACGTACAGGCCATCAACATGTCACGTGCCGCTCAATTCTCCAACGTCACGTGATTCCGATCATGCCGACATTTTGTTATTTTTCATGTTTCGTTTATTACTCGATCATGTTTTTGTTTATTTCATTTTTGCACATGCATTTTACGTTCATTTTTTATATTTTTCATGCATTTCTATGTTTCGTTTTGTTGTATTTTTATTTATTTACAAACGCGGGCTACAGTAGGCCCTTTAGCTAAAAACTTCCGCCAGTCGTGCTCCACGAGCGCATGGCTATTTTTGGTGCGCTCACGCACCTCTTATCATCAAAAATTAGCGTCGTTTTTGTTACGCAAAACGACTAGCTAAGAAGTTTTAGCTAAAGACGTTCATATGCTTAGCATAGGCACTGCAGTCGGCCTCAGTGCTAAACGCATGTGAACGAAAAAATGTCTATGTGCTCATAGGCATCTTCTGCATCGCGTCTAGCTGCAGAAGTTAGCTTGAGCGCCGAGAAACTCCGCCCAAGCTGCAGCTGTAGCCAAACATGTCCTTAAAAGGACATGTTTCTTTAGTTTTTCGCTCATTCTTGGGTTCACCAAGCTCCGATTCGGTTGTTGTAACTTCGCGTCCGCCGCCCTTCCTAATTTGCATATTTGTATACTCGACTGCGTCCGCCGCCTATTCTTTAAATAAATTTGCATAAATTTACCCGTGTTCACTGCGTCCGCCGCTTATCGCCTACAGTACCCCGCTGCCCATCAGTGCCAGGTGTCCGACCGCCCCGGTTCGTTAATTAAACATTGGAGTTTCGCCTCCCGCTCGCTCCCGCTCCCTCCCGCTCGCCGCCACTCGCCGCCGCTCGCCGCCACTCGCCGCCTAGGACGTTTGAGGATCGTATCCCTCGCTCCCAGTGCCAGAAGACCGAAAGCATCCAGGGACCCGCCGCCCGTTGCGTCGTAATCGCTTGAGAAACAGGACTAGGTAAGTCTTCTCAGGGGATTATTGTTGTTTGTGGGTCATTTGTTGGGAAATCCTTCCTAAGTCGGTTTCCCAAGGTCTCCACAGATAAGTAGGGCCTCCACCTCTCGGGTTCGGGCTAAAAGGGGCTGCCTGGTTCATAATCGGGTCCCATAATTTAGGTCATTTTACGGGTGACCCTGTCCCCACTCTCACTGAGTAGGACTCGGGGATTGTCGCACCTAGCCTGGCAGCGTTGTCCATTACCCTACAGCAAGACCCCAAGGACAACCCAAGAGAACCAACTATAGACCTCTCTATAGCCACCAATTGCCAGGTTAGGCCCCAACGCCAACTTGGGAAGCCTGGGGAAAATGCCAGTATCCATCAGGAGTCACAGCCTATTACTCACTGTAATAGGATCAATCTGATATGGTTCACCATCAATGTGACGTCTAAAACACGGTATTACCTGATGAGATACCCAAACCTCCTCAGTTCTCCCAAGATCAACATGTCATACACGTGACATGGCGTAAAATGTGACATGGCGCTGTGTATAATACTCCTGGAGAGTGTCCGTTCTGTTCGGAATGCGGGCGCCCGTTTCGGACACGGCTGTAAGTTACTTGCGAATGTCGTCCAGCACGGAACCTCCTGTATAGTCCGTCTCACTATGCAGAGATCGCAATCGCTCCTGGCGAGTGAGGCCCGTTGCGTAACTGCGCGACCCCTTTGCGTAACTGGGTTTGTAAATTAGTTTTGTCCCTATTTATTGCTCCCTCTTAAGTTCATTTTCAGTTGACCCTATCCTTTTCCACCTCATGCCACTTTATGCGCTACTCCTGGTGAGTAGGATCTTGCCGGCTACGAGTCCGCCTCGCCCCAAGGTTTGTAAACTAGTACAGCGGTCGAACCTCCAGGAAAAATCCCTCCTGAGCGGGTTCATCCGTCACCTCATTTTTTCGGCAGGAAAAACCGCCTCTTCTCCACCTTCACATCTGATCTTCCGTCCTCTTCATCTATTCTAATTGCCGGGTCCAGGCCCCGATCCTACATTTTGGTCGGGATCGATTCCCCCATATCTCAGGCCATGCCTCTGTCCATCACGGGCGACCAGATAAATTCCCTTCTGCGTCACCCTGGTGTACTCTGATCTTACATCTTATAATCCTATTCCATTCTAGCTCCCTTTCCGCGGTCGCTAGTCTTAAGCTAAATCAATTTACGTCTTAAACGCCGTCGCGCACGCGTTTTCCGAATTCACGCGCTCTTTCGCCGCGAATTCAAAAGTAGTACTCACTTTCATTTTACACAATAGAGACACCCCGTCGTTCCTGCCGTCTCAGTACCCAGCCTGTACAGACCAGTGAGGCGCTCTCTATTCAATTTGACTTAATTGCTTCACGGGCAAGGACGTCTGTTCTAACCACCTTACGGGAAAACGAACCCTCGGACATGAAGTCGGAAACTGATCTCCCTTCACAGATCGAGAACAAGGTCCAGGCAGCATTTGAGAATGCTCTTGGACCCCTCAACCAAAAGTTAGAGGCCATGAATGGTCGGAGGCACCCTCCCGTGTCCAGCTTTATGGCCCCTCCCACCTTCTCCGGTGCTTTTGGTGAGTCTATCACCGATTTTATGTCGCATCTTACTCGTTTCTTTACACTCCAGGGTGTAAGCGAAACGGATCATGCGTATAAAATCGCTTTTCTGGAGTCATGCCTCACGGGTCCTGCTCTCGCCTCCTACCGGGAATTTAGCAGCAGCACTCCAATACCTACCCGCTACGAAGAGTTTACGGCTTTTCTACGGAGAGATTTTCCGGTAGGGCGTGACTCTGATCTGCATCAGCAGCTGATCCAAGATCGACTGCAGAAGCCGACAGAGTCCGCGATAGTCTACCTTGAGCACCTCAAGAGACTATCCAGGGTAGCGTATCCAGAGCTCGCGACGGATGTCCGAGATTCTATCATCAAACCTATCTTTCTGCGGGGACTGAAGCCGGTCCTCCGAGATAGTATCAAGTTTAGGGAGTTCACGACTCTTGAAGAGACACTCAAGGCAGCCTGTTACGCAGAATCCCAAATCTTTCGGGACGAGATCCGGTACACTGCTCCATCTAACGCCGTTTTCTCTTCAGAACCTAAACACGCCGGATATAATCCCGATATGCCTAACAGAAGCGCAAACGGTCGTCAGAGCAACGCTCCAACGTCGTCATCCTCCGCCGATGAGGTTCGCCGCTTGAAACAGGAAATGGCCAGGCTCACGGCCCACGTAGCGAAGCTCACGGCCCAGCAACGTGCACCCACGCCAATCCAACAGACGCCGCCTCCACAGCCGTCGACACCAAATCAGTCCGCCGGGCGACGCTCGTCGGGAGCACACCTTCAAACGTGCTCCTTCCACGGACTGTGTACACATAGCGACGCCGACTGCCGGGCCCAGTGTCCCACCGGTGCCGCTCCCGGTAACAACGCCGCTAACGGTGGTCGCTGTTATTTTTGCCGTACACGTGCCCACCCCACGGACCGATGTGATAGGCCATGCCCTCATTGTCGTCAAGTGCGAGTGCACCGATCAACTGCCTGCCCGCAGCGCAATCCAGCAAACACGGGTGAGAATGTCTACCAAGATACTGGTTATTCTTCCCAGGGGACAAATGTGTATCATCAAAGGAATGGTTATCACCCTCCCAACGGGACAGGAAACCATTATCGGCAGCCCATACGCCGCAACAACGCCGTTGGGGCTACCGATGGCCCTCCTCATCCAGATCCTCTTGACCTGGATGATGAGGCACTTGCTGAACACCTGACAGATTCTTCACAACAGTGTTATCCTGTCTGCGTAATCAGTATTGGATTTTCAGTGGTCCAAGCAGCCCCGGTACCCGTACCGATGAACGTATCGGACATACCGCTGCCACCACCACCAAAGTATGCGATGCCGGTCACTCTGGACCCCTCGACGACACCGCAGTTTGTTGGCCACGCTAACATCCTCGCATCGTATCACATTCCTAAAATTAAGACTGCCGAGCCAGCTCCAGCCGCGAATACGACGTCTTCGGCGCCACCGGCCCGCATCATCCCTCCAGGACCACGGCCTTCGATCCCCACGGATTCGGCCACGGAAATCCTCGACCAGGTCGAGCCCATGAATTTGTCAGGTATACTACCTTCTTCTTCAGGTGATCCTAGAGTAGGAACCAGAAATCTATCTCAGTCCACGACTCTATCGATTTCTTGTTCACAGCGCCATCGCCCGTCCAAGACGCGATGTTGGCCATCTGGTCAGTCGACCTGGCCAAGAAATACCCGCATTTGCCGTGGACTCTCCTCAACGAGCCATCAAATGTCGAAGCACTCACGGCCGCCGACGTCGTGCTTGCAGCACCCGTCTCGATGCGCCTCTTACGACCCGACGTCGCCCGCCGGGCACTCGAGTTCATTGCCAATGGGACTATCACCATCTCGCCCGTCGAGAAGTTCTTATTGGACGGAGAGCCGTCCTCGCCTTCAGTCGATGCCGTCCGCCGAGCAGTGGAACAGGCCAGTCCGATCCTCCTGCCTGCTGCCGCCGCTACACCACCGGCAGCAGCGCCAACTGTTGCCGCGACATCGCCAACGAAAATGGACATTACTGCTTCCTCGCCCATGGCCAAGGAACCCGCAAATGATCCTACACCGCCGGCAACAGCCCAGATCAAATCGCCGGCACCAGCCCAAACGACATCTCCGACCGCCGCGACTAAGTCGCCCGTCGTCGAACCCATGGCCATCGACGAGACCTTACGTCCAGTTAATGAGGATGTCACCATTGTTGAAACATCACCGTTCCCAACGGCAGTCAACCCACGGTCGCCGAAAGTCGGTACCCTTCGGGAAATCCTCCCCAGCGGTGAATTGGTCCTCGATTTCCCCGACCAGGAACCAATCTCATCCGACAGCGACGAAGAAGAAATCTGACACTGCCCCTCAGGCCAGATTTGTGAAATTGAGTGAACACTTACAAATTACGTTTGTACAGTTGTTTTTGACAATAAAATTGACCTTGGTAGCATCACTGTTTCTAGGGGTGAGTTTGTCAGCACCGGCGGCTCAGTATCAATTTTGCGGTCTCTCAAGAAGCGGACATCCACTTGAGTTACCCCAGCGTGTAGAGTGTAAACCACCGCAATCTTCATGGAGCCCGCGGCGCATGAATGTTACGGTGTATGTCCCTAGCTCAGACCCGATTACAGCCACAGCGTGGAAATGCACATTGCGCTCCCGCAAAGTCTGCACCAACACTGGTTTCTTCGGCTCTAGGGGCATCACTGCAGACGTCATCACCACTCAGCACCTAGCGCCTGCGGCATGCACGCTAGCACATCGCACTAAGATGTTTGGTTCACAAAAACTTGTCGGCATTCGCCCTGGCTTTTATAGCACAAACCAAACATTGGAAGTGATGTACGAATGGTGCTGCAGCGACGTCTGCAAGACAGTGACTAACCTCTTCATCGAGGAGGGACAAGTCGCTTCATGGGACAGCACTACGGCCCTAAGCACCTTAGGCGATGTAGGTGGATGCAGTCCCACTGCAGGTCAGTGCACTACTCTAGACGGGGTCATTGTCTGGCCTGCACAAAACTTCACGGCGCGGTGTCATTATCACCCCAAGGGAAATTACACTGCGTCCATGTCAGGGAACCACGTCATCATCGATGATCTACAGGTTGCCCTCAAGATCCCCGGAAACTCCCGTGTCTTCCAACTGTGCCCAGAACTACGTTCCACCACAGTCCGGACGGATCAGGGTCTTCTCCTTCGCATCCAGGGGAGATACAATTTGACCCAAAACTTGTTCAGAATGGCAACGGACAGCCGTCCCGATCCTGTCAATGCCAAACTGAACTATCTGGCTCAGCAGATCAAGGAGTCGGAAATTAACGGTTTCCGGTTCACGTGGCTTGAGCTTTGCTCTCACGCTCAACGCTATCTTGATCTGACTTGGCAGTTGCTTCGCTTCGACCCTACCCTGGGTGCACGGGCATTCCTCCAGAGGAATGACCTGACGGCGGAATTCACAGGCGATGTGCTGACAATATGGCCGTGTCAGAAGGTCAACGCCACCTACGTTTACCACTCGTACCGGGTGGGGAACGTTTGCTACAAGTACTTACCTGTACAGGTTGGCGGCACCATCTACTTCGCCACCCCCGGTGGTCCGGATCTCATTAAATCTAGCCCAGTTGTGCCGTGTCATCACCACTTTACAGGGATTTTCCGAAATCGCTCGGGCTGGTTTACTGAGTCTGGGGCGGTCCATGTGAGCCACATCCCACTGGAACTCTTCTGGAAGCAGCGCTTCAACATCACTCACTTTGAGGCACCGGCGCTCTTCCATGACCAGTTGGCGATGACCCCTTCAAACTTTGCCTTCTTTAAACAGTACGTTTACAAGACTGAGCAAATTGAAGCGGTACTCAACCGGCTGGTAAACTTTACCGCTGGTCTATCCCTGCAACCAGACGCCATCTACCAGGCCTTTGCAGGGGTAGGAACCGACATCAAGGCCTCTCTGGAAGGTGTCGGTTTGGCAGCAAACCATGTTATTACGGGTCAACAACACACCCTCGCCCAGGGCCTGCATGCTGTCCTGAGCGGGCCGGTCCAGTTGATCTTTAACATCCTAATTACCCTGACAGTACTGATCGGTGCCGGATACCTTGCCTATCTTGGTGTATCTTATTATCTCAGCTACCGTCTGCGGAGCAAACAGGTCAGGTTTGTTAGCCGTTTCTCCCCGTTGGGTCTTTATCGCAAAGTCCAACGCTGGATCGGTTTTCACTACGTGCAAAACGATGTGCCCTCCCAGCTTGACCGAATCACACCGTGCTTCGCCGTGCTGCTGGACACCAAGGAAACTCCTGCTTTCCTTGACACGGGTTGCCCACGCACTATCATTAGCCAACGTCTTCATAAGGCCTTGGCTAAAGAAAGTCCGAAGGCGGTCATGGCGTTCCAGCAACATCACGACTTTAACCCATTGATGAGCATCAATGGTAAAGCCGTTCATACCATCCTTTCGGGACCATATGAAATCATGTTGCCCGGAAACCGCCAGCCGAACACACGGATCGATGTACATCTCCATGTGTGCAAGACTACGTCTCCCTTCTGGGCACCTGTTGACCTCATACTCGGACTGGACTTCTTAGAACAGTTCAAGAACATTATGTTTGACTACCAACGTAATGTTTGTCGGCTGGATGCGGTAGAGTTACCCCTCCTGCTGACCACGCCGGAGATTGACCAGATTGACCCCTGGTGGGAGAACACCCGTGCTCTCTCGCGAAACTCACACAGGTCGGGATCACGATCGCGGTCCAGGGCTTCGTCCATCTCTCGGCCACACTCACGGGCCTCCTCAGTTGCCTCATCACGTGGGTCAACTAGGGGATCCCGGGCCTCTTCTAGACGGGCAAGTCGTCATCTGTCGACCTTGCACGGGTCAGGTTGCCCTCGACCTCCGCCTGGAACCTCTCCAGTTACGCTAGAGAAGGGCCGGTACCGTGAGCCAAGTGATTCAGATGCTCCGACATCACCCGTGCCAAACGCGCCTCCGCTATCGGACACCGAGGTTGAATCACTAGGAGCTACTCAGAGTCCGAAGGATCACTCAGACCACGTACTAACGGTGCAGGATGAGTCCACCCTTCTGAATGACCCGGAACCCTCCGTCGGATACGCTCTAGTAGGCCTCCTACGTCGTACGGGACTGCCGATTCCAAAGCGGTCCGGTAAAACGAAACATGCTAGTGGTGCCACCACACCTGATTCCGGTCATGTGGTCACGGCTTTCTACCCAAATGATATTCGGACACCCCATATCAAAGTTCTCCTCAACAACTGGGTAGAAGCGAAGGCACTGGTCGACACAGGAGCTGTTTTCTCACTCCTGGACCACAAGTTAGCGGCCCAGCTGCCCAACTTGTCACTATCACCAACCAGGGCACGCCCTATCGCAGCCAATGGGTCCCCGATCCCACTGCTAGGAGCAGCCTACATCACAGTTACAGTGGCTGATGTCTCTGAACGGATCCAGGTCCAAATACAGGAGAACTGTTCAGCTGAACTGGTCCTTGGAACCAACTTCCTCGGCCGGTTCAATTGTGTTAGTTTGAACTGGGAGAAATCTTTCCTCCAGTTCAAAGAGAGTAGAATCCCCTGTGACGGTCTCATCCACAGCCCACCTTCTGCCCGCGGCGCTTTGCCCCTGAAGGACTTGGTGATTCTCGAGCCTCGCTCCCTGACACGATTTACTGTACCTGTCCCACCAATCTATACGAACGTGCCTGAGGTGGCCTTCTTTCCGAAGCACCTCACCGGGTCTCAACGACACGTATACTTTGCTGGAAGCGTCAGTACCGTGACCAACGGTCACATACCACTTCAGGTAGTTAACCCGAGTACTCACTCCGTGGTTCTCTACCGGCACACGACCATCGGTCATGTGCAGATGCATAGTGAGCCCTCACGGGAATCACCGGTCGACTCAGACACCGTCCTCGACCGTCAGTGGGTCGAAGCCAATGCTGTAATCTCACCGGACATCTCCCCTCGGGACCGGGCAGCCTTACTCGATCTACTGGTTGCATACACGGACCTTTATGCTCTTGATGAAAAGGACACAGGTTCCACTGATCTCGTCCAGCACGAAATCAGCACGGGCGATGCCCGCCCAGTCCGCCGTTTCCCTTATCGGTCCTCACCTAAGGAAAAGGATCTCATCATGCAGGAGGTCAAGGCGCTCCAGGAGAAAGGTATTATTCGGCCCAGCACGTCTCCGTGGGCTACTAATACCGTCCTGGTGCGCAAGAAAAACGGTTCTCACCGTATGTGTGTTGACTTTCGTGGTCTTAACGAGGTCACGAAAAAGGATGTCTACCCTCTCCCGCGGATAGATGACATCCTCGACACACTCAAGGGTATGAAGTATTTCACTACCCTTGACCAGGCTAACGCTTATTGGTCAATCCCGATTGCCGAGGCCGATAAGGAAAAGATGGCCTTTAATACGCCTATTGGACTTTACGAATTCAATTATTTGCCTTTCGGTTTATGCAACGCGCCAGGGACATTTCAACGCCTTATGGACCTCCTCCTTACTGGAATCCAATGGCGCACGGTTCTGACTTATCTCGACGACATTTTGGTGTTCGGGAACTCTCACACCCAAATGCTTGAGCGCCTGGCAGATGTGTTCGCCCGTCTTCGCCGGGGTGGAATGAAGCTCAGACTGAGCAAGTGCAAATTCTCGCACTCAGAGGTAGAATACCTAGGCTATCGCATCTCACAGAGCGGCCTAGAACCTGACCAAGCCAAGCTGGCCGCCGTCCAAAACCTACCCATACCACAAAACGCCAAAGACATCAAGTCCTTCCTAGGCCTCGTGTCTTACTACAGGCGTTTCATCCCTGGTTGTGCCCGGCTCAGCGAGCCACTCACCAAGCTCTTACGGAAGGAAACTACTTTCCAGTGGTCAAAACCTCAGCAGGAGGCGTTCGATGAACTCCGCCGCCTGCTGACCAACCCTCCTATCCTGCGCCATCCGGACTTTTCGAAATCCTTTATCCTTCAAACTGATGCAAGTATTTCGGGGATAGGAGCCGTTCTTAGCCAGTTAGACGAGAATGGATACGACCATCCTGTCGCGTACGCCAGCCGAGGGTTAACAGCGGCCCAGAAAAACTACTCCATTACAGAACTGGAGACTCTCGCTGTTGTCCATTTCGTCAAGCACTTTCGACCATACCTCTTTCAGCACGAGGTGGTCGTTCAGACTGACCATACCGCGGTCAAAGCAGTGTTGGAGAAGCCTAACCCCTCTGCTCGGATCGCTCGGTGGGGACTCGCGCTCGCCGAATTCAAATTGACAATTCGGCCGCGAAAAGGTCAGTCTAATGGTAATGCTGACGCATTATCACGCCTGCCGGATCCTAACTCCCTCACCAGTCAGAGTATTGATGATACTCCCCTCTACAGACCTGAGGGGCACGTTATGATGATCACCGATGGTGCGCAGCACCTGGCGAGATCAAGGACCTTGACCGATGGTGTGCAGCACCTAGCGCGTTCAAGTAATTCAGCACCGATCACTGTTGGCGCGGAGCGCCCGGTACGATCAGAGTCTTATGCCGAGATATCCGTCGGTGCGCAGCACCCCGACCTTTTCGCTGCTCAGCTGGAGGATCCGGAGTTAGCCGACATCATTCGATCTCTTAAGCCTCTGGGCGACCAGAATGATGTGCGAGGCTACCATCTGTTGGATAACGTCCTTCAGAAATGGACAGGCGAGTCCAATAAGATCGTCATACCCAGATCCATGGTTACTACCATTATCCGGGCTCATCACGATGACATCTTAGCTGGACATTTCGGTGCTAAACGTACTGCGCGGCTCATTGCTCGCAGATACCACTGGCCCTCCCTCAGTCGGGACGTCAAGTCCTTCTGTCAGCGGTGTGATCTTTGCCAACAGAATAAGCCCGCTCGACAGAAAACCACTGCGACCCTGAAACCTATCACCATCACGGGACCGTTTCACCGGGTAGGTGTCGACTGCATGGGACCAATGACCACTAGCGAAGCTGGCAACCATTTCATCGTAGTCTTTATCGACTACTTTACGAAATGGGTCGAGGCTTTTGCTACTCCGGACATCACTGCGCACACCATAGCCCGGCTGTTTGTAACGCAAATTGTCTGCCGGCACGGGGCACCGCAGATTCTTCAGTCAGATCGTGGCACTGATTTCACATCAAAACTGATGACTGAGATCACTGCGATCTGCGCAACGAAGAAAATCCACTCTACCGCCTATCACCCGATGACCAACGGCGAAGTGGAAAGAGCTAATCAGACGCTAGCCACACGGCTACGTATGTATGTTCATCAAGGACATACTGATTGGGATGAACACCTACCATACGCTCTGTTTGCCGTCAATATCAGCATGAATAAGTCAACAGGGTACTCGCCCTTTGAACTCATGTACGGTCGCACACCCATGCTCCCTGTTGACGCCGCGCTCTCATTCAACCCTCCGGCCCATATCATCAATGTTTCCTCATATGATATGGAGGTCAAACGTCATTTCACGAATGCGTTAACCTTAATCCAGAGTCGGATTGAGAAAGCACAGGAAGCCTATGCACGGTCGTACGACCGAAGGGCACATGATGTCTCGTACAAAGTAGGGGATCAGGTGCTCAAACTGCGCACCTCCAGCAAACGTGGACTCACTCCTAAATTGCTGCCCATCTACGATGGACCCTACCTTGTGACCAGTGTGGCATATCCCAATGTCACACTTCGTCTCGAGATGGATCAGGAAGACACTGTACATGTCAACCAGCTTCGACTTTACGTGTCACCTGAACAACCGAGTGAAGCAGAGGATACACCTCCCACTTCACAGGCAACAGATTCGGCACCCTTATTGTATCCCTCAATAAGCCGGGACTTTACACCGAATCTGATTGACCCACATCTTGATGCAGAGGTCCCCGACCCGTAAATCAGGATGCAACTCTCTTCACTGTCCCCGCTTACGGACGAGGACGTCCTTTTTCGAAGGACCGCCGTGCCCCTCACGAAGTATCCACTCTTGTCCATGCTGGATCTTAGCGGATAGAAGAGAGCATTCAGCAACCTAAGCATCACGCCTTAGGCGCATCCTCACGCGATAGCCTACATCTCTCAGGGTGCATCCTCTGCGATAGCCCGACAATCTGTACCTCACTGGGCGCATCCTCGGCGATAGCCTACATCTTGCCCTGAAAATTTTTTCTTCTCTGTGTTCCAGACTTTCGCACAGGATATTCAATGTCGGCAACTTCACGCATCAACAACCTCCGGTCACCATATCACCGAACGAATTACGATCAAAGAAGGCTTCATCCGCCGACAACCCAACGGACCTATTCGACCACTCTCGCCGTCACACCTTGGAATGACCTACGACCACGGACACGCCGTATAAAACCTCACTACTGACCACTGCAAGGACGAGGACGCCCTTTTTCGAAGGACCGCCGTGTCACGTGCCGCTCAATTCTCCAACGTCACGTGATTCCGATCATGCCGACATTTTGTTATTTTTCATGTTTCGTTTATTACTCGATCATGTTTTTGTTTATTTCATTTTTGCACATGCATTTTACGTTCGTTTTTTATATTTTTCATGCATTTCTATGTTTCGTTTTGTTGTATTTTTATTTATTTACAAACGCGGGCTACAGTAGGCCCTTTAGCTAAAAACTTCCGCCAGTCGTGCTCCACGAGCGCATGGCTATTTTTGGTGCGCTCACGCACCTCTTATCATCAAAAATTAGCGTCGTTTTTGTTACGCAAAACGACTAGCTAAGAAGTTTTAGCTAAAGACGTTCATATGCTTAGCATAGGCACTGCAGTCGGCCTCAGTGCTAAACGCATGTGAACAAAAAAATGTCTATGTGCTCATAGGCATCTTCTGCATCGCGTCTAGCTGCAGAAGTTAGCTTGAGCGCCGAGAAACTCCGCCCAAGCTGCAGCTGTAGCCAAACATGTCCTTAAAAGGACATGTTTCTTTAGTTTTTCGCTCATTCTTGGGTTCACCAAGCTCCGATTCGGTTGTTGTAACTTCGCGTCCGCCGCCCTTCCTAATTTGCATATTTGTATACTCGACTGCGTCCGCCGCCTATTCTTTAAATAAATTTGCATAAATTTACCCGTGTTCACTGCGTCCGCCGCTTATCGCCTACAGTACCCCGCTGCCCATCAGTGCCAGGTGTCCGACCGCCCCGGTTCGTTAATTAAACGTTGGAGTTTCGCCTCCCACTCGCTCCCGCTCCCTCCCGCTCGCCGCCGCTCGCCGCCACTCGCCGCCTAGGACGTTTGAGGATCGTATCCCTCGCTCCCAGTGCCAGAAGACCGAAAGCATCCAGGGACCCGCCGCCCGTTGCGTCGTAATCGCTTGAGAAACAGGACTAGGTAAGTCTTCTCAGGGGATTATTGTTGTTTGTGGGTCATTTGTTGGGAAATCCTTCCTAAGTCGGTTTCCCAAGGTCTCCACAGATAAGTAGGGCCTCCACCTCTCGGGTTCGGGCTAAAAGGGGCTGCCTGGTTCATAATCGGGTCCCATAATTTAGGTCATTTTACGGGTGACCCTGTCCCCACTCTCACTGAGTAGGACTCGGGGATTGTCGCACCTAGCCTGGCAGCGTTGTCCATTACCCTACAGCAAGACCCCAAGGACAACCCAAGAGAACCAACTATAGACCTCTCTATAGCCACCAATTGCCAGGTTAGGCCCCAACGCCAACTTGGGAAGCCTGGGGAAAATGCCAGTATCCATCAGGAGTCACAGCCTATTACTCACTGTAATAGGATCAATCTGATATGGTTCACCATCAATGTGACGTCTAAAACACGGTATTACCTGATGAGATACCCAAACCTCCTCAGTTCTCCCAAGATCAACATGTCATACACGTGACATGGCGTAAAATGTGACAAACAAGACGAAAAACCAGACGTACTCGAGAAAATACATCACGAATAAAATTATATACAGTAATCCGATTTACTCTAATGTGTTATCACCTATCACTCATTGGATTTTGTTTTTTCTATTTTCGTTATACGCTTGATTTTAATCATCAATGATCTCTTCCTACATACTTGGATTGCAGCGATTTGCATCGAACGAAAGAAGCGCTAGGACACAACTGGAATCCAGCTATTTATTTGCTTAAAACACGTCTTAGTAGGCATTTGTTGTAGGCCCGGGCAATGTGCTGATATTTTTAATCAGCAAATACTGCCACCAAATATTCAAAAGAATCAGCTGGAAGTCAACACTTTTTCGTGAATTTGGGAAGAAACAACAAAAATCATTTCAACTTCAAGCAGAAAACAGGCGGCCAAAATTCAATAATAAGAGAACTAATCAAAATAATTAGGAGTCTTCAGTCAGCAAGAACTTCTGCTTCTTCCCAAATTGGTATGTAATTACACTAACGCACGGATTATTTACCCCTACAAAAGACGCTACAACTGTCAACTAAAGTAAATCAGCTTCTTCATCTTTTTGAGATTCAGTCGCTAAACATTCGCGATTCTCGTACGTCCAAAATCCGTTGATATCAATCAAAATACCCACAATAGTGCCGCCTTGCTGCGATTTCGTTAAATCTTTCAACGTTATTCTAAGTTGATTCTCCGGCTTGACCATGTCGAAAATTTCGTCTTTGATATCTTCAAAAGATACCGGCGGTTGATCCTGTTCTTCTAAAGCCTTTCGAATCGAGCGGAAAAAATAATTTATTGCGAAGGCGTCTGAAAAGACGGGAATAAAACACGATTGAAAATTATTTTATGGGAATCCCCAAGTTATTTCCGTTATTTCTTTATTCACTGATTATTATTTTAAACCATAGTTTTTCAACATAGAAAAATTGTTATGATGATTTGTACAACAAACTATTTCGATAAACTATCGAGCGGAACCGGCTTTATTAGGATTACCTAAATAACCTAGTTGACGTACGTCCAATATGCGCAGGAAATACTGTAATGACGATGGATCGTTCTTATTTTCCATAGCTAGCACGAAGTCCAAGAAGGCTTTGTAGTCCATTTCGCCTTCATAGGTCAAGCATTCCTGAAAGTGAAACAATTAAATGAGGACTCTCACACAATTTATCACTAACTGTCATGTATTCCAGCATCATCTTTCATTCGAAAAAAAGAACTGACGTGTAGCAATTTTCTTCGAGAAGTCACAGTACGAAGTGAAACTAATTTCGAAAAAAGTGCATAAAACTTCTCGCGAGGTTTCCAGTTTACCTGAAAAACGCGATCAATAAAGACGTCTGTCAACGTTCGGCTGCCATATTGCTTAAGTTCGTTCTTTGATAACATTCCGTTTCGATCCGTGTCTAAATTTACGTATTGACCGTAAACGCGAAGAGTATTAGCAACGCTGAACCAATTTTGCTCCAACTTATCTGCTTTTTGGCCCAAAAAACTAAGATTCGATGCCGGCGAGTTATTATCGGATTTCAAGTCTTGGTCATCAGATACTGTTTTGATTTCTGGAGATTCGTGTTCGACCGATTGTTTTGACGTTGGCTCACTTTCCCTGCAACATGCTGGAAGTTGAATAGCATGGATATGTTTTATAAAATTTGTTTAAAAAAGACATAAAATTTCAGATTCCGTTGAGAGCACACGCTAACGAAGCGAACTGTTCAACTGTTGAACAAAGTTTGAATCTCACGGCAACTAGAGCTATACATAGCGATTTCATGGGGAGTTCAGCACATCATAAATCTTCAATTCTGTAATATTTAACTTTGATCAAATATGAAGTAGTACATGAATTTTCAGTTAACTTTAAATCAAAATGTCTCTTTTCCTTTGAATAGTGCGATAATCCTTTGAAATGGACCTTATAGTAACTACCTCGAAAATTTACGCGTTGTACTCACCTCAGCTCCAGCAAATCATCTAAGAATCCGCTGGCCAAAATATCAATAATTTTTACTTTTCCCAAACGTTTCGGATCCAAGAAAAACATAAAACGTCGAACGGCCGTACAAACGTAAAACGAATGTAGGGATTTCTCCAATTTTTGTAAATGCGGTAGCGAAGGGAATAACTCCGTGATGTAGAGTTCAAGATCGCTTTCTGTCAGAAATCCTTGACCAGTGAGATCATATAACGACAATCCAATTCTACTTTGACGCAACCAGGTTTTTCGCATGATGTAATTGAAAAATAATGTAATGGATATTCTTCCGTAAGAGTCTCTTTGTTGAAATTTAGCTAGAATTTGAGAAATAAATCAGAAAAAAGAACGATAATTAGTGATCGCAAAAAATGACTGGATTAGATAAATGGATACGGGACACACATGTAATTGGGGGGGGGGAGTGCTATGGGAACCCCAACCCAGAAATCGTCCACCATATGGCTAGCCATTGGGCGACCGCCCACTCAGTATTTTCCAATCCTATGGCTAGCCATATGGTAGCCGTAGGAACTCCCATCGGCTAAGGTCGAACAAATACTGAAAAAACGTAAATTTTTTGATGAAAAATGCCAAATTCTGAACAAAAAATGGTCAAAAGTGTGAATTTTCTCGACCCTTCGCGTCGTGAATACATTTTTTCGGTATTTTTAGAAAAAAATTCCATTTTTTGAAGTATACATGTAACGGAGCTCCGAGGTCTGGGGGGGGGGGGGTTGGAGCACTTTTTTGGGGCCGGGGGTCAGTAATTCCCAAAATTTTGGGGGGAGGGGTCCCTGAAGGAAAAAAATTCGATTTTTTCCATGAAAAATGTCCGAAAAATGGTTTAAAAAGTAGTAATTTTTGTCTAAAAAATGATAAAATATGTACTTATGGCGCGAAGCGCCGAGAAAATTGACGTTTTTGACCTTTTTTTGTTCAAAAATTGACATTTTTCAGTATTTTTCCGACTAAAACTGTGGGGGTCCCTAGGGCTACCATATGGCTAGCCATAGGATTAAAAAATCCTGGGGGGGGGATCGCATAATGGCTAGCCATATGGTCGACGATTTCTGGGGGGGGGGGGGGGAGTTCCCATAGCACTTCCCCCCCAATTACATGTATGTTTTGAACTATTTTTCTGACCTTTTTCGTGGAAAAATTGAATTTTTTCCTCTTGAGAGACCCCTCGCCCAAAAATCTTGGGAATAACTGACCCCCGGCCAAAAAAGTCTCCCGACCCCCACAGACCTCGAGGCCCCGCTACATATATAAGGAAAGAGCACGGACAAAGTTATATATTTGAAAATAAATTTGGATCGCGGCTATTATGAGATCTAAACACAAATAACAAAATTTTCGTTTTGAGCTGTTTTTGGTGGTTAAATCACTTAAATTGGGAGAAATAAACAAAACTGGGCAAAAAGTGAATGGAATCAGGACAGATTCTTCCACAAGACTAAATACTCTGTTCAATAAAACTTATCAAAAATACAATATACATATCCACTAACATCTAGATTGATGTGACGACAGGTTTACATGGGATAGACGTTTTGTGGAACAATCTCTGACTAGAATAATCATAATACAATGGAAGTAAAATGTTCTTCATTAAAAATTTAGGGATAGAAAAAACGAATGAGCGGTAACACAATTTGTTCACTGCGAGTTTCACGCATCATTTTCGGCAACAAATTAAAGAATCTACCAACCGAAAGTTGACGCCGTGAAAAATTCTCTAGCTTTCGGAGTACAAGTTGCACCGACGATCTTGAAACTTTTGTAATTGATCATTTTATCTTCGTCAGTAAGCGGCGGCGTATAATTTAGGTCCAAATGCTGCCAAATCCATTTCAATTCGCTATTATCTAACAATTCGATAGATTTCCTCTTGACGAAATTCTGAACGGTAAGATAGAGATTCGAACCTGGAGGAAACAAACCCAATAACTACAACAGGCTAAAACAAATCAATCGATGATGAGTTTGGTCATCAGTGATGTTAGGTCTTTTTGGTAAGCATGCCAATAAAAAGTTTTGATGAGTAAGATTTTTTATGATCGTAAATCGTAGGTGGGGTGTCAGGCATACTCATCTATTTAAACGTACAAGTTTTAGCGCGAAGATCGCGAGTATGCTGAAAATGAAAAAAAAGACTATACAGACGGAAACGTAAAAAGTTGAGGATAGTAGAAAATTAAGTTGTGACATAAATGAAAGTATCAAAATGAACAAAAAGTTCAACAATTTCTAGCCAAAAAAATATAACATGAAAATTTTTTCTTGATCCGTCAGACTTGTCTGCCCATCAGATCTTATATCCTGTTCATGTATGATGCCGGCTCCAACTTGCATCAAAGCGGTATCGTTGTATGAAATTCTTCAGAAAATATAAATAATTTTTTCTCTCGATACACTTTTTCGTATTTCGTCACTGTATAGATTACCTCTCTGGCTTCTTCCCGTAACTTTTGTCTCATATTTCCATCGTTGGAAAGAATATTCGTTAAATCGTAACATTTAGTTTCATAAAATTTTGGAATTTCGGCGTTTCGCGAGGCATTCACAACACCAATTACCTCGAGATGTTTGGTCAATGAGTCCACTTCTTGACTAGTCACATTGAATTTAGTCATTCAGCATGAAAGACGAATGCTAAAATATTGACGCGGCATATAAAAAGGAAAGTACAAATGATGATAACAATTGACAGAAAAAGCCGCGATAGAGGATAGACTTTATTCTGACTCAAGTGATTAGCAGTAATCAAAAAGAAAGCCCAGATAACAAAAATATGAAACCATAGAGAAACTTATTCCAGCTCGTTCAACAAATCATCTTGCGATGGCTCCGGCTCTTCAGTGGGTTTATCGTCGGCAATTTTCGTTTCTTCTTTTTGTAGAAATTCATTAGCTTCTCGATCGGAAACTTGACTGGAAGAACATTCATTATCGCATATCAATCCTTGACCACCTGAACGAGTTTTGGGAATTAATTTTGCGCAGGTTGTGAAGAAGTAATCTAATTAACAGAATCATACTGTCTCCCTCTTAGATTTTTCGACACAGATAAGCTCCTCGAATATGTTGTGAGGAACAATCCTTTTATTCTGAACTACCTGAATATAAAAGATAATTTTCCTGGTTCGAAATCTTGCATTTTTGCTCCAACTTGATGAGCCTACACGTATACAGACGAGAAATAAGACCCTGTCATACTTCACCGCGCGGCGCCGGTTGTCCTGTTCATACTAAAAAGCGGCGCCGCGCGGCGCCGGCTGGGAAGCATGAATAGATTTTTCTAATTTTCGCGGTGCAGCGCGGTACCGGTGCGGCGCGGTAGTTTTAACACTACTTCTTCGAATCAAGTATGCTTCGTTTGGAGAGATCGTTAAACTACAATATCATTTTGATTCATGATGACTTTCTCTTCTCTCCTGATCATTTTTTCGTCCGTCAAGTTCTCAATTATTGCAGGTGGGTCAGATCTGCTGGGGGATCAAATCAATATCCCCAAACCCTCCTCCACGTGCATGTATGCTACACTCGGAGAAAATTCATCCTACATTCTGAAAATCCATGATGGACAAGTTTTGGAAATGCACTCAGAAATTTTCCAAGTGAAGTTTTTCCTGTAATTTTATCCCAGAGGAATTACTTGATGTTTTCAGAAATAGATTTTCAAGAGGATTGGAAATATGCATAGTTCGTTTTTATGAAATGCTTGTAAATTTAAAATGGACAAAAAAATGGACCGTCCTCAAAGTCGTCTACACAAACCGTTTACCATAAAATTTTTAGCGTGAAAAAATCGTGGGGATCAGTTGAGCAGACTCTGTAAATTATGGAAATATAAAATGATACTTGCTTTCCACTTTTTTATCCACAGGCATTTCCAGAAAAAGAGACAATAGGTTTTGTTGTGATTACAATTTTTAATGGAGATATGAATGTGAAAAAATTATTAATATGCAAAGTAAGTATAAACACGTCTCGATGGCCTGATAATGTCTTAGCAATAAGCCAAGTGCAATCAGCAGCTCCAAAAACGATAAAAAACAAGAGTGCTTGCAAATTTTTCGAGAAAGTTTTCATTCGGAGAGCAAAATCCGACAGCAAAAAAGCGGCACCGCGCGGCGGAGTATGACAAGGACCGCTTGTTAGTATGATTAGAAAAAGCGGCGCCGGGTGGCGCCGCGCGGAACCTCGCCATGAAGTATGACAGGGCCTATAGAGTCCTAAAAATGATCGACGAATACTAAAAATTGTAGTACACATAATAATTCCAAAACTGTCGAAATTTAGCGCATGTGAAATCTGACCTGAGTACTGTCTGCAAAGTTGACGAAACGAGGTTCTTACTTTCACACAGTTTATTCCAGAAGACAATTTTATTTTTCGACAACAAGGACGTTTTGAACGTGAGAATAAATCGATTATAATAGCCAGGTTTAGAAACCTAGAAGAGAGGAACTTTCAAATATAACATCCTTTTGCACATAAATAAATCGTTATTGACTAACTTTTATGCAAGCATTCCGGAAACATGTAACACATTCCAATGCTTTGAGATGAAGTTGAGATCCCATGCTTTCGAAAATAAATTGGCCAATTATATCACCTAACTGATTGGCCGCTGAAAAGACAACGCGTAAACAAGAGCTACAAGAGGTTAATAAAAACTGGCTGGTTTGTTCTATCAATGGACAAAGCTTTATAATAGGTACATAGGTCTCGAAGTCTATAAAATAAAGATATTGAAAAAATACAACTGCGCTTTTAACGACCATTCAATTACAACTCTTCTTCAATTTGACAAATCAAAACTGACTTCCGCAAATCTCCTGCTGACAATAGAAAAATTGAAGAAAAATGACTTTTTGTTGCAGTACTCTCAATGAGACAGTATAGGGATGAATACCTTCTTCAAAAAGCTCTGGATTTGTTTCGGTGATATCGGTGAAATCTTCGACGGGCCTCACAGTGCTAATTTTTACCGAAACTTCCGTTTTTTCTTTTTTGTCCGACTCGATCATTTTTTCGCTGCGAGCTTGATCGCTGAAATAAAAATTGGATGCAAAATAATCATAATTTTCACTTAGCTTACTCAGTTGTAGAAAAGACGTTGGCACCCGCTCGTTTGCCAAGCTTTTGTACCTTTTTCAACTTGAAACAACTTTTTAGATTATTGATTATAGGTTTCAAAGAATCGAACAGTTGATCATTCGGTGAAGTAAAAGATAAAACTTCTGCTCCAGGTTGAGGCAGCGGGTCATTCGGGTACATTTGCCGGTGTTTCAAACACTAGAATGTGTAGAAAAAGAAGAACATAATCTAAGGAACGTGATTCAGGATATTACATACGATATATAGAATTACATTGACAAAATTTGCAGACAAAAATTGAAGCTCTAAGTAAAATGATATTTTAGCACGCGTAGCTTTTACTTGAAACACATACTGTACGTGCGGATTGACGGCTTCTAATGGATTGAAAGCATGCTCCGATAAATTACCACGATTCAAATTCAATCCATCCAAAAATGCATCCATGGCCTCAACTTGTTCATCTGAATATTGAATCACACAATGTGAATAAATTAAAGAAACCATTTTATTTACCTTTTGGCCTCAGAATTTCTTGATTCAAGCTAGCGAACGGATAAAATCGACAATCGTCCGAAAATGGTAAAGTGACAAATACAAGATACTAAATAAAATCACCACAAATTTTTCTGTCCAAGACTTTGAAAAATGCAAGCTAACTTCTAGCCTCTTGGAATCAACTTCTGGTATTAATGCGCCGACTTTAGGACTCGATCGGACATTATGGGCATAACGGACTAACGCGAAAACTTTGGATTCTTGCATACTTTTGAGTAAAGCCGAAAATGCTGTACACGCGAGCTAAGGTAACGACAAAACGACGAAAATATAAGATAGAAAGAGCTAGAAAAACAGTTTCAGCGGTCAGATGTAACATATTCGATCCTCAATGACAGACGTTTCTTTTGACGACCGTGGAAAGAGATTGGATACCGAATTCAACCCGATCAAATTTAGGCATTACAGGAGTGAAACTTATTTTGAATTACCTATAAATCCGATCATTTGATCATAATTTTTGAATTTTAGAAGAACACCATACATGTAATTGGGGGAGGGGAGTGCTATGGGAACACCCCCAGAAATCGTCGACCATATGGCTAGCCATTGGGCACCGCCCCCAGGATTTTCCAATCCAATGGCTAGCCATATGGAAGCCGTAGGGACCCCCATACTTTCGGTGGGAAAAATACGGTAAAATGTCAATTTTTTGATGAAAAATGTCAATTTTTGAATAGAAAATGGTAAAAAATGTGAATTTTTTGGCGCTTCGCGCCACAAATACTTTTTCGGTCTATTTAAAAAAAATTAATATTTTTTGAACCATTTTTCGTACTTTTTTTCGTGAAAAATCGAATTTTTTTCTCAACTCTAAAAAATTTTAGAACTCATATTTGAACCAAGTACGAGCATTCCGAACTTTGTTCTGTCGTAAATTAAACATTCGAGTTTTTAAGACCGTGAAATTATGTATTCGCAAGAAATCATCATATCACTATGGTCCAGACTTTTTTTAGTCATATTAGGGGCCTGGGCGCCTAAAAGTTCGGAAATGGCTCCTAAAATTTTAGGTCTAGGAGCCATTTTGGCTATTAAAATTTTGACTTATTCATATACATTGTGGTGAATTGTAGTTATTTTTATTCAATTTTAGATTTAAAGTAAGTGTTTTACACGTTCTAAAATCATAAAACATCGAAAATTTTCCGGCGCTTCGCGCTGGATCTCATTATATAGTTTTTCAAATTACTCTATGCACTGTTTTTCTACAAATCAAACTTTCTGGGGAAAAAATTCTCGACCAATTGAAAAAATATGAGGGTTCGCTTCGCATTGAAAAGATGAATTTTGATGCCTTTAAAGGATCAAAATCTTAATTTTTCCATTTTTTATAACTATTATTTTAAATATGGAGCAGAGTTTAAATTCATGATCATAATGGAGGTGATTTTCATAAATTTCAAGTTTAATTTGATTTTGTCAAACTTATGAAAGTATGAACATATTTTTTAGTTCGTAAATGACATATATATATATACATGTTTTTATTTCATGTTATCCTTAAATTAAGTTATCCTTAAATTGTTTTTTAGCATTTTAGAGTGTCAAAATCTAAAAAGAATTTCGTTGCGTAGCGCCGGAACGATTTAGGAAACGAGAGAACAATAAGAACAGGATCTACATTCTCAAAACCCTGTACTTTTGAGTCAGAAGGAAATAAACTCAAGTGCTACCTTGGAAGAAGGTTTGTGCAAAAATTAAGGAAATATCGTGTTTTTTGCATAAAAATTTTCTTTGCACAAAAATTTCTCGGCCGATCGTTGTACATGCAGAGAGAAGCCTGTAACCGAAAACACGAGTTGGAAATCAAATTTTGAACAGTAATTTTTTTCTAACTCGTATCAACTGATTGAATATCTATATAATTTAATCATATAGTATGTTCTGTAGTGTGTTACATGTCCGTTTTCCGACATTCTTCAATTCAAAATTTTTGGCTCCCAAAATTTCAATTTGGCCCCTAAAAATTTAGGCCTAGGAGCCATTTGGCTCTTGGTTTTCAAACCAAAAAAGGCCTGCTATGGTCGCAGCTTTCAACGCATCAACCATAGAAAATAAGAGAACGTTTTGCTAATCTCGTACAGTTGAAATTTTTTACGTAAATCAAGATTTATGTGGTTGATATTAATAACACGAGTTAGTGGGTAGTTTAGAAACTTCTCCAACATGCATCAGAATTTTGGGACAATATTACATTCATATTCTTATTCTCACTGGAGCAGTTAGGCTACTCAGAACATTGATTGAAAGCGATTTTTTCACCACTAAATGAAGAAAATTACAGGTTCGATATCATTTGCAAGGTGTATGAATGTTCTGAGGTTGAGGTTGGAGCACATTCGTTCGAAAATGTCCATTTCGATAGTGGAATAAAATTACTTGATCAGAAGCGTCGGGTAGGACAATGTGAGCTCCGTCTCCCATAAAATAATAAAACTTGACCTAAAAATGAAATCGTTGTAACAGAAAGGATAATTAATACCGGAAATTTTAACCGTATGTTTAGGAACAAACGCCATTATTTTGAACGATTTGCCGTCATTTTTGTATCGAACGGCCTCGACATCTAGTTGATCAAGCGGCACGAGCGTAGATCCGAACTTGAAAGCTATGAAACCAAATACTATTGAGCAAAAGGGTCCGCAATTGTGTCAGGAGTAAATTTATTATTTTGACAGGGTAGTACCGTAACCTTTTTTGGATCATCTGATAGCGGCCAGGCTTACGTGTTGATTTTTTTGTATTATACTTTTTTGTTTCTTTAATTTTTTAACACCGCAGTGAAACTGTTCACAAAATACATTATCTGCTACTGGAACCGCACCCATGTGCTGCAGTCGTCTAGTTCCGAGCTGACCGGAGACGTATCTATTGTCCGAGTTTGCGGTTGATAACCAGCCAGAGAATATTGGAGATGACTACGCATCCACTTTTTCTTCCATTTTCCTCTTATTTTTTCCGTTTTTCTTCTTTTTTACACAATGTAAATGTGCCAGAGGTCAGGCACATTCCTATCTTTAAGTTTAGTCCCCTCAAAGTTTCAATATTTTTCGAAGTATTCTTAAACAGCAGACATACTTATGAGCATTTTAAATTTCCTAAACAACAAACTTACAATGTTATGTAAATAGACTATTCCCCAGCAGGCTAATTTTTTGCCGGAGGCAAATGAAAATTTTTTGGGGCAAACGAAATTGGAGTATTCATTTGTACATGTACAAACGGCTCTTCCCCATTTAGGGAAGGAAATTTTGGGAATAAGGTACAGAAAATACGCATTTTGGTGCGTTTTAGAAGTTCATAATCTCAAAATTTTCCGGCGCTTCGCACCGGTTATAACTTTGATAATCATTATTATGTATTACCTAGCTCAGACGCAACTTTCAGAATGTCTACCTACACCTATCATTTAATGTATAATAGTTTTCATCATCTCAAACGTATTATCTCATTTTTAAAGTGGTAATCTTCAGTATTTTATCTTGATATTTGATGAAGATTCGTAGTTTTTCCTTGAAACATTTTTTGAGGAAGATCAATACATCAAGTCCCTAAACTTTTCAAAGTGATTTTCCTTTCTTAGCATAAATTCAGCTCAAAAGCTTCATGGAAGTAGCCTTCGGAAATTTCTACTCTTCCACTCAAATCTTTTCGGCCAAGGTCATGAGAGTTAATGAATAAATTACTGTTTTCAAAATTTTTAAGATGATAAAATTCTAAAATTTACGACTTTTGAACACTAAATTCGAATCTAAATCTTGAAATAAATGTTTGGAAAATTAATTTTACAGCGTCGCCGAATGCTAATAGGTACACAAAAAATTTTTCCGGCGCTTCGCGCCGGAAAGCTTGACGTCTTTTTTGAGCTTTCATTTCTCATCATAGAGCACTTAACCATCAATTTATCATCTAATGCAAACTCATTATGCTATTGGATAGTTTTCTACAAAATTTGTTCCACAATGCTTGTAAATTAGAATTGAAACTCGAAAATTTCAATTTTTTTCTAAATTTTAATGAGTTAACGACATTTTTTTGAGTTATAAATAAAATTTGAAAATTACATTGATTTGGTTATTAGTCTTTGGACATGACATAGAGGAACACAGGTTACTTATTTTACGTATTTTTGACATGTACAAATTGTACAAATGAAAAATCGGCTACCGTTTGTACATGTACAAATGGGTCATGTACAAAAAAACCCTGTTCCCCAGCTTGCGCCAGATATAGCGCTGCTCGCAAGTCGAGCCGCACTTTGAAAAACATTGTTTTCGTGACTAGTTTTTCTGTAATTTTTTCGAAGTTTAAACTGCAGGCAGTTAAGCTCTTTATTGGTTGCTAGCAAATTGTGACAAATCTGTTCGTGATTTGTTATTTTTCTTTACACGCTTTTGGTTCCCTTGTTGGATGGTCATGGATTTGTTGGCGGAAGACTTTTGACTTTTTTCTCTTTGCAATAAAATTAAAACATTGTAAAGGACAATTCTGGAGAAAAGTTGGTTATACATGTTTGGCTTGACTTTGAGTGGCATACCGAACAGTTTAATAAAAAAAGCAAAATTTCGTTTTTATTTAAGCAGGCACAACCTTATTCATTCTAAGTGACAGATATAAACCACGAAAAACCATCAGCCGTCAGCCTTTTTTTGTGAAATATCGGCCCATCGGCCAAAAAACTTAATAATCGGTCGACGCCGATTCATCAGTTGAATAATTGTCAGCATGTCATACAGGGAGGTCAAAACACACTTTAGTTATTATTATGTCCTCTCATTCACCTAAGATTTTCTTTAGTGCCGTCAGCCAGCTAGAATGCCAAAAAATTAAGAAAACTTTTCTCTAAATTCTTGTAAATAACAACAGTAGAAAACGAGTACTATTTTATATTTTTACGATTTACAGCTAAATTATACATCACGCAAGTACATCACATATAGGGGATGGGGTGGCTAAACTCTCCAACCTGAGGTCATGGACACTTCTCCTGGTCCGAAAAAATCGTCAAATACCTTCTGAATTTGTTGAAGACAGTTTTTCGATGATTTATATGTGAATTTTGTATGAAAAACATGTTTGTAAAGCTTTTTTGTTTTTTGCTCATCCAACCACACCCCCTCGATGAAAAGTTTGAGGATCCTCATCCTGGAAAATTACTGCACTGCATGTCTGGTCACATACGACTGAAAATTCGTGAGCATAATTTTAACAAGTTTTCGAGAGAAGAAATTCTGTCGTAAAAGTTTCGTGTAAATGATTTTGACAAAGCTGCTAATTTTTGCCATTTTTCAGTTTAGAAGATCTTCATAAAAACACTATAGGCTTAGATGTCGTACGCAAAATTATACGATCAAGGGATAATAATATTAGGCAAAATTCTTACCTTTGACCGTTTCAGGTGCATCTTTTTCAGCAACCACAGCTCGGTCATCTCCGTTAGTGGTCGAAATTTCTTTGCAACTTTCTACTGATTTATAGCCGTTTTTCGCGAACATTTCTGCGTCTTCATTTAGCTTTTGTATAGAATTAATAGTCGAAATGTTAGCTGATTCGTCCAGAGCCTTCATATATTTCCAACTTTGCTTAATTTTATTCTCTTTGGTCTGAAATCAGTTCTCGACGAAAAAAACGTTGACATGTAACTACACTGTATCTCCATTCATGTGCAACATGAACGTACTTCATACTGATCATCGTAAATAATCAAACTACACTAATTTGAATTACCTTAACGTACATGCAAATGGGAAGACGTAAATCGAGACCAATTTCAAGCATGCATTTCCAGGCCGTTGGATTGGTTTGCCGGCGGGAAAAATAGCTTAGTAAGGGCAACGCCTGACTACAGAGAGATAGATACATACTATGAAAACTGAAAGATACGAAGCAACAAAACAAAGAGGCAGTTAGTGAAGTAAACTTGACAAATATAACGTCGTTGAATTTTTCTCGACCTGAGTATAGTCCATTTTTCACGTTTTTTATCCGCTGGGGGTATATGGATTCCGGTTTTATATAGCTTTGTCGATGCATTTGATACTTTTAACTTGTGCTCTATCACTTAAATGCTTTCTTCTACTTATTTCACAGCTGAGGAGGGTAGCAATAGAGATTTTACGATATGTTTAGCTTACTTTAAAGACAGGCAGGTGCCGTCAACAGCTTCCACAACTTGTTGTACGATATTTTCGCCGATAAGTTGTTGCTGGCTAAACTTATGTTTTTTATCGTCCACTAAAGTGTCATTGAACATTGGACCGCTAAAATATATGCAGCGTAAACATACATGTAATTGGAGGGGAAAGTGCTATGGGATGCCCCCCCCCCAGAAATCGTTGACGATATGGCTAGCCATTGAGCGAGCGGATTTTCCAATCCAATGGCTAGCCATATGGTAGCCATAGGGACCCCCATACTTTTGGTAGGAAAAATACTGAAAAATGTCATTTTTTGAACAAAAAATGGTAAAAAAGTGAATTTTATTGGCACTCCGCGCCATGAATACATTTTTTAGTCTTTTTAGAGAAAAATAACTATTTTTTGAACTATTTTTCGGTTTTTTTCGTCGTGAAAAAATCGATTATTTTCTCTTACGAGACCCCTTCCCCTAAAATCTTGGGAATTACTGACCGCCCCCCCCGACGTCGGGGCCCCGTTACATCTATCAACGTAATGGTTTAATTACTAAATGTCTCAGGTACCTATTATACAATGTACGTACATAGCAGCGAAGTCAACGCCTATTGATTTCATAGCAGAAATAATTTTCGTCAATTGATCTTCGCAAACGCTACAGTTTAAATTGGAAAACAGAACGATGGATTTCTGACCAAATTTTTTCCCCAAACTTCCCTTGTAGAGTACGTCCAGGGCAACGACTAGGCCATCCAAAACTAAAAGGAGAAAGCAATCTTCATACAGATTCTCTAAAACCATATACTCTGACTTTCCCAGGCTTCCCACGTTTCTTCGGGAGAAATTTCAAGTTTTTTTGTATAAAAGTATGGAATAATCACAGGCGGCGCGACAGCGTCAACCAACAATATACTTGGCCCCCAAATTTAATGCCCCCCTCTAGAGCCAAGATAGTAAGAGCCAGAACCATACATGCACGGCACAGAAATTCTGCTGGGGGTCAGCCTGGACAGGGGGTGGAATGCAAAATTTTTTTTTCGTTCTTGATAATCAAAAAAAGGTCTCAAAAAGTCTTCTAACATCCAAGCAGCATATTCTTCAACTTATATAGGTCAGATATGTGAAATTATTTGCTTAGACTGCACTTTTATAAAGTATTAATGTTATTTTTTTGGAATCAAGCGTGCTTTGTTCAGAAAAATTGTTAAACTACAGTGCCATTCACATTTTTATGACAATTTTCTGTTCTCTCTTGCTCATTTTGATCACTTTACACACAAAACTATATTGAGTGTAAACAAATGTATTTTCGCGATTTTTCGGGGAAGAGGTTTCTGACCATGGGGAACTCAATGGACACAGACATTTCAAAAAAAATTGTTCTGTGTGTAAACAAAGGTATTTCTGCGGTTCTTTTTTTGGGTTGAGGGATTCTTGATCGTTGGGAATTAGATGGAAATGGTCACTTAAAACTCTGTTTACAACGTGTTTTAAGTTCTATGCGGTTTACACATCTTTTACTTTTACCGAAAATCGTAGTTTCAAGATTGTCTTCTATTGTTTCTTTGATGTGAAGATGACCAAATTTAAAACTTCAATGTGCTTCTACGAAGGTTTTCATGCGTGGCTGAGGCCCACTAAAAAGAGGTGGACTAGTTTATGAGAAAATGCCCCGATGGTGCAGAAAAAAGAAGAATATACTTGCTTGGATAATTGCCAAGCTAGAAAAAGAAGTGGACTACATTTTTGAGAACTTGGGTTAAAGTTGGAAAAAATTCATTTTCGTTGTATAGGATATGCATTGTTTCTAAAAAAAATTTTCATGTCTGTGAAAAAGTATATTCTGCAGCTGAGTGCATCAACACACTGTCCAACCAAACATGTGCATCTCTGAAATTTTGAGGAGGGTACAGGGGTACCTTAGTTTTTGGCGTTGTTTGAGACAAAAAAAATTTAAAAAAAGTTGACCAAAAATTTTTTTTTCATAACAAATTCCAGTTTCAAAACCCTTGGGGTATTTTGTACCCCTCATGTCCCCCCTCACACATGTATGCTTCCAGCTGCGTTGAACTTTTTTACTGAATTTAGTGTCAATAAAACAGGAATCAACTGTGGGACATTGACACATAAAATTCCACTCAGTTTTCTCAGAAAAAAGCTACAGCACAAAGTCTTCTCAGAACTAAACCGATTGTGCAAGATATATGAATATATGTCTCCCTTACTATTTTTGGGCTAGTGTGAGAGGAAAGAATTTTGAATCCTTTGGGAGTTAGAATGCTTTTGGTTAACAATTTCTTTACATTTGAAGTCATGTGTATATAATTTTCATACAGAATAATGTTACTGTAGTTGATGATAGGGGAAGAACAAAGTCCACGATGCTGCAGAATATACTTTTTCACGGACATGGAAATTTTTCTATAGAAAGAATGCATATCCTATAAAACGAAAATGAATTTTTTCCAACTTTAACCGAAGTTCTCAAAAATCTAGTCCACTTCTTTTTCTAGCTTGGCAATTATCCAAGCAAGTATATTCTTTTTTCTGCACCATCGGGGCATTTTCTAATAAACTAGTGTATATATTTTTGTACCGAAAATGTCAATCTACGAAACAAGTAATTCATTTCACACCTTTGCGACGAGTGGTCGCAATTGTTTTTCTCGTTAAAATTCAAATCAAAGAAGCTTACATTCTCCACTTCAGGGACCGGTTTCTCGAAGCTGGGGCCGATTTCTCAAAGTTGACGAAAATTTCGTCAGCGAAATTTTTCAACTGGTTGAAGAGATTTCGTTCTATAGGTATTTGAAAACTTCCAAACTATTTTTAATTCGTTGTCAAGCATTTCGTCAACGAATTGTGGTTCGTCGGCGAATCGGTAATCGTAATTTGCAGGTCTGTAGCCAGGAATTTATTGGGGGCGGCAGACATGTTTTTCACTGAATTTACTGTAAAATTGGCATTTCTGACTGGACTTTTTCTTGTACAAAGAAATACCAAAAAATACCACTGTCTTTTTTAACACTTGAAACATTTGGGCGGAGGGCATGGCCCCAACCCCCTGCCTAAAGGCCTGGTGATTTGCATCAAATAGTAACATGAAGGCTTTCAATTTCACTAGTTTGTCAATGTGGTTACTGTATTTCAAAATGAAAATTTTTTTGTGGGCTTCAGGAAACTTACTTGATGCCAATCGCACTATTCATTCCAGTCGCTGCTCCTAAGTTTTGCTGGATTCAGTTCTTATTTATTCTTCCTTTTTTTGTGGCTGCTATTGTTTTTCACTCATCTCCCTTCACTGCCCGTGACCCACTACATGCTTAAGGTTACATAAAAATTCAAAAATTAAGAACATATAATTTTATACCGATTGATTTTCAAACATACATGTAACGCAAAATTGTTCAGAAATCACTTTTTGGCCAATGGTAGGGTAAGGTCATTTCATTGAGGTTTGTGGAGGGGGAGGTTTACTTTTCTTAGCTCAATAGGATATATTTATTTCATAC
This sequence comes from Romanomermis culicivorax, assembly GCA_963922205.1. NCBI lineage: Eukaryota > Metazoa > Nematoda > Enoplea > Mermithida > Mermithidae > Romanomermis > Romanomermis culicivorax. The sequence continues at coordinate 70,571 of CAWUHX010000153.1, read as the reverse complement.
TACAATTATCATGACCAGCTTTCCTTGTGCTGCGCCTGCTTTGATCTGGTTGTCTGTATGAAACGTAGTTTTTCCCTTTAGATGCAGTTTGCCTTTCCTACAATAATCGGACTGTTCAGGCATTGAAGTAGCCTACATTGAATACCTTGAAAATATACTCCTTTCAGGAAACCAAGAGAAGAAATTTGAACTGAAAGAAAATAGTGTAGACAAAGAAAAGAAGCAAAGCAATCAAGTCCTTAGATAAGGCAGACTCAGGCACATGTCACGTGAAATGAAGAAGAATTGAAAACTAAGGTAAGTGAAACACTCGACTCAGACGCAAGCTAACTAAATCAAATGTTAAGGTGTAAGAAAATTTGGATGTTTTGAAAACAAAAGTCTGCTAATTTAAATTTGATTCTATTTTATACTTCATTTCATCGTATTAGCTTCATGAATATTAGTTAAAGCAAATACAGAATCTTGAACTCACTTATACTTCTTCACTCCACAAAAAGTGATACTTTGGCTATACCGTTTTTTCGCACGGACTTTTTCAACATTTGGCGGACGAGGTCAAAACTTTTTTCGCCATTTTCGCCTAATCACTTTTCCTCATAAGTTTTATCTATAATTTTTGAGCTTGTTTGAACAGTTTCATGCTTCTGCTTTCAATAATTTACAAAAAAAGAAAAAAAACAGAACAATTTTGAATTTTTGGTTTGATTATGACGATAAGGTATCAAAACTATAACAGTAAAAAAGCATCAAAAAAACTTGAATTGCCTAGAAATTCCACTGCTGACATCTTTGTGATCAGCCAAAGCAAAGTCGGCGACGCTTCATAAATTCGGGCGAAATAGCAAAATTCATATCCAGTGTGAAGCACCGATTTCTTTTTGATTTTCGGTAATCTTAGAATGCTGAAAAACGAGCGGTCTAATTTTGCAGTCAATTCGATAAATTTCCATACTCGGACAAAATTCAAAAAATCATATAGAAACCATGCAACAAAAATTAACGAATCAGACAAGCAACCAAAAATGTGAAGTTTTCAACCAACTAGAACATCTGACACTGTCCTAAACTGATGGTGTTTCGATTATTGGCCGAATGCGAAACAATTATGTTTACAAAATTCAAAAAATTTTAAGACCACAAAAAGATTCTGTGGAAACAATCGAAAAAAATCTTGATTTTCTTCAAATACTAAGACACAATATCACAGATCTTAGATTAAACAATGAGATGAGACATTGTAGGTGATGACAACTCGTGAATGGCACCTACTAAATGAAGTAGACATAATTCATGTCAGGCGCGACCGTTAGCATAACACACAATGCTCATTTTAATTATTGCCGGTGCGGAGCATCAGAACATTTTGAGGTTTTGACCTTCTTGAAGGCACTAAAATAGACCTTTACGATTTCGAATCCTCAAAACTATTTTTGCGATTTGGCAAAAGAGCCCAAAATTTTTTCGCATTTCCAGATTTTCTTCGCCAAAAACACTGACTTGGAGAAAAAATAGTGGCTAGCTATCACTTTGGGTCGGTCTGAGGGCAGAGTAAAGTGAACCCCTATGCACTTGGGATCCTTCTGTGGGGAGGGTAATGCGCCTGAAGTAATATACCGTTACATTATGCTATAAAAACGGTAACGTTTGTAAAATTTTGTGCTATCGAGAATATTAAAATTATTGATCCTGTCTCTCAAAATTCTGTGCCGTCGAAAAATACTAAAATTTTCTTCAATTATTTTCTGCACAAACCATGTTTCTGTTCTAGAAATTACACATAAAAAATTACAAAATTGGCGAAGTACATTAACAAATTATTAAAAAAAATGACAAAATTCATGAAATCAATAAATTTGGATAACTAACGAGGATTATTGATTTTGTCCTTCTATACTTTGTAAAATAAAAAACTATTATGAACAGTTAGAGAGGTTCGAATCTGCCCAGTTTATTTCTTGTCATTGAGTTGGAAAATTCGACAGACAAATATTTAGGGAGCTTTGAAAAACACAAAGCCACATTTTGTTGAAAAAGTTGACAAATTTCGTCAATCGAACTAAAAATTTCGTTAGCAAAATCTTGTCAACGAACTGCCCATTTTTCTGAAGAATTAAGTTCGTGAGCTTTGAGAAACCGACCCCAGATTTAAAAAGCCTTTATTTGAACATGATGACAATTCATCATGTTATAGTCTAAATCATATATGTAACAGGGCCCTGAGGTCTGGGGAGAGATCGAGCGACTTTTTTGGGGCCGGGGATCACTGATTCCCAAAATTTTAGGGTCAGTGGTCTCTGAGCGCTAAAAAAATTTTTTTCACTAAAAAAGTCCGAAAAACGGTTCAAAAAATGATTTTAGTCTGAAAAACTGTAAGAAATGTGTACATGACGCGGAGCGCCGAGAAAATTGACATTTTCGACCATTTTTTGTTCAAAAATTGACATTTTCTAGTATTTTTCCGACCAAAAGTATGAGGACCTCTATGATAACCATATGGCTAGCCAAAGAATTGGAAAATCCTGTGGGCGGGCCGTCCAATGACTAGCCAGATGGCCGACAATTTCTGGGGGGGGGGGGATTCCAATAGCAATTACCCTCAATTACATGTGTGGTCTAAATGGGTCTCGCAGACAAGAAAGGTGCTCATGCAAAAAATGAACTTTACAATTGATCCTTCTGATTTGAAAATGCTGAGAAAGTTTTTTCAGTCAACCTGTTACAATGAACCCATGGGCGTAGCGACATAGAGTGCAATGGGTGCAATTGCACCCCATGGCTACTATGAAATTCTTTGTAGAAAATCGTAAGAATATAAGAATAGTGCTTGCTTTCCAAAACGCTTATTTATACGCATTTCAAGAACAGACTATAGCAACATACTTCTTATATTTTGTGCATACTTTCTGTTTGAGAACGTATATTTTCTCGAATTGAATTGTCTTAAAATACAAGTAAATGTCAATAAAATTGAAAACTTCATAAATCAATAGAACAAGAATATTTTGAGACTGTCATGCAAGTCATGTCGTGTCACGAGAGCAGATTTTCTTAAGCACAATAAATTAATTTGGGCACTTTCTGCATAAAACATTGACCGAGAAGCGGCTTTAAGTTATACTGCTAAAATTTTATGTGGCTTGAGCATAATTTAAATATTTTTTGTCACAATCGCGGCCGCTTTACTCATCTCGTCGTGGCATTGTTAATTGCAAATAATATGCTCGACTTACTTCTACATTTTAAATTCAAGTACTCGAAATACTTGAAACATACTTGAAAGACATGGAATTTTGAGTACACTTATTGTTAACTAGTGATAAGTCTTGATATTCTTACGGCATCAGTCGACCAATCGCTCGTGATGAAACGAACAGCATACAAACTCAAAATTTCTGAAGATATGAAAAAGACTTTGAATTAACTGTTGTAATTGCTGTGATATTCTGAGCTTATTTTTATTTGTGACAGAAAAAATTTGTTTGGTGCAGAAATTTTTTAGCCATTTATGCATGCAGAAAAGACCAAAACGAGAGATGGAGCCTTCCATAACCTTGACTCAGAGCCGAGCGCCTAGGAATTTCAATTTTTTCTACTTTTTATGTGGCTGATTACACAATCTCAGAAAAATTATACATGTTTTTTAACTTCATCCGAGATTCCCCTGATTTTCCAAAGTCCCTTAGAAGAAGAAAAGATTCCCTGACAATCCCAGGTTTCACGGATGTGTATTGACTAGAGAACACAATGTGAGTGTGATGAAAGAGAAAAGATTCCATTTGCTACATGTTTCGTGATTATTTCACATGAATTTTTGGTCTATAAATCAGTTGGGGTTCGAAATCGAGAATGGTTCATAACAGCGAATGAGCCCAATAACATGAGCGGCTCATAAGCGCAGAAACAGTATATATATACTAAGGTGTGTCTTATCTTTTCTACTGTGAAAGGCTCATAAGAGCGAAAGACTCATGATTGCTAGAGCCAATAATTTGTTTCATAGTTTGTCTAATGTAATTTGTAGGAACTTAAATGTATGCTAAAGTTCAAACTCTACAGCTTCCGATTTAATTTATGCTATTTTATTTACTCTAAAACATTTAAACGATGGGTTCTTTGTACAGCCTGCTTCTTTGCAGCATTTTGTGAAATGTACCGTTTTTATTAAGCTGTTACAAAAAATATGGAAACGTTCACCCCTGAACAATGAAACTCGAGAGCATAGGCAAAAAAAGATGCACAAAAAGTCATTTTCAAAATAGTATTCCCATGAACTACACCATAAGGATAGTTCTCAAAAGAAATCTTTCACGTGATTTTTTTCTGTCTTCTCTTTCTTTTTCAGTTCCACCTTTTTATTCCTTATTTTTATTTCTTTCTATTTACTCTGACATATCCCCACTTTTTACATTTTTCAGTTTCATTTTGTACACTTATATCTTCTTAACCTGAAATCATAATATAAAAAACTGCGAACCAATTTTTGGAACATATTACTGTTTTATTGAAGTTCTTAGTCGTATTTTTTGTTTCTATTTTTAACTCAAAAAGCAGAGGCTTCATTTCGATATCAGAGCAGTTTTAATCAAGTGACGTGATAGCGTAGGAAACTGCACTTTTGCGCTTGTGAGCCTTTCGCGCTCCTGAGCCTTCCGCACTTATGAACCCTCCTGGGTTTTTGCGCAAATTATCTATAAGCGCAAACGGACCGTTCGCGCTTATGGGCTATATCCTGGAAACCGCAGTATATATTTCCTTACAATCGGCGTCAAGGCTTTTGCCAGGAACCTTGTCAAGAAGTTTTACGAAATCCCAGTCGACGACCTCCAGCTTTCGAAAAATAGAAACGTTCCGATACTGATTTCCTTTGAAAAGTGGGTTATTCGTTTCGCTGCCGAAAATAACCATGCCGATTTCATCTTTTGACTCGGAAAAGATCTGAAATTTAAAAACGATAACAGAAATCCATAATATCTAAACTAATGTATATATGATTTGAGTGGAAAGATAAATTAACAGACTATAAGCTCTTTACACGTTTATTGACGTTTTATTTCTAGGCGACGTGATATTCAGTAATAATCAGATTTTAACACAATTTTACGAAAATAGATTTCAGCTACTGTCTGGCGTGCATATATGAATTCCAAACAATCGGTTAATTGAGTCTCATCTGAACCTACCCGACGCTGCAGAATCCATTGAATACATTCTATCGCAATTTGCAGAGGCGTTCGTGGGTCGTCAGAGCAACACTTGATTCGCATACCAGGACTAACATCAAGGCAAATAACAATACCTTCCTGTGAAATAATATTTCATTACCATAATGATTAAAGTTTCGCTTGAAACACACACCTTTGAAGTAGCCATGAATGAATATTGGTATAATTATTGCTGAATGAGCTATGTATATGCTACAAGAAAACAAATATAGGTCAGGTACACTTACTTTTCGAATTCGTCAGAAAAACAATACTACACTGTATGTAACACAATAAAATCAAGAGTGTAAATATCAGAACATTTAGGAAAATTGATGCGAATGCAAATTTCGATCTTACAAAAATCTCCTCTAAAAACGCATATACTATTATTGTCTAACGTGAAATTTGGAGAACATATAGGAAAATTATTATCTTTGTTCCTAAGGCCGAGAAACAGTGACTTGCAATTCTAAATTTCGGCTACAAATAAAATCCAACACGCAGATCAATGATAGCAAAACAATTATAAGCGTTTTAAACATAAGTAGAACAGATGGTTAATTGCAGGGTCGACGAAACTGTTAGATTTCGGTTTTCGACTTTTTTGGTTTTTGAACGTTGATTGCTTTCCACTGTTTTTTCTGGTTTAATTCTTGAGACAGTTTTACACCAATTATCAAACAACTGCTTAAGACTCTAAATTTGTTTCTATACTTTTAAATATCTCAACTGAAAGGGTTCCACTTCAGCCTAGAAGAAATTTAATTTCAATTTCTTCAAACTAGGAATCTCCCGGTGCCGTAAGAGCTTCAAGCACCTTAAGCTATTCTTCGATTAAAACAATAAATATTACTATGTATACACAACTATGCTAAACGAATCGATGCAAAGCACCGAAAATTTTTTAAAGTGAGTCGAAAAATTGCTGAATGACATTATACAGCAGTACATTTAACTTTTAACAACTTTTATCAACTGAAGTACCTCATATCTTTTTAAACCGTAAAGTCAGTATTTGACCGAAAATCGAGAACTATTATCAACCACTAAAAAGTAGATGATAAACCAACTAGCAAATGAACCAACCGACCAACTTATCAGGAAACAATTTCTCAATCAACTATGTAAGCAAACCAACAAATCAGAGAAGCAACCGACCAAAACAAAAATCAATGAAGCATCCGACCAGAATTTTCAACTATTAATGCCGTTTTTCGAAAAATGTTTCGCTGGAATTTATGTTTTTAACTAAGCGACCTCAGTCAGTTTTTTACACCGATTCCAATCGTGCAAGAATTATGGTCGTAGCTAAAAAATTGAACGAAATACGTTCGATTTACCAAAACCACGGGAGATTGCTATTTGTGTTTGTCTTTTTAATTTGTTAGTTCGTGCAAATAAATTTATGCTAAGAATCGGAATCGTACAAAATGAATGATTAGGATCTTAAAACCATTAGAATGGAGTCCAACTCGATTATAATGGTTGTGAATAGTGATAAATATTAATCATGACTAAAAAATTTCTATTGTTAATCATCATTCAGTGGAGAAAAATCAGTAAAGTTGAAGTAATAGGTTCGGGCAGTCGAGTGAATTTCGTTCAATTTTTTGAGCTACGATTATAATTCTTCACCTTTTGGAATCAGCATAATAATTGATTATGGTTGGTGAGTCAAAAGCATAAATTCTGTTGGAAACTTTTGCGAAAGTCATCAATATTCGGAAATCGCTCGCAAAAATTTTTTTAAGAGTTGTATGATAATTGTTATTTGATAGGGACGAGGAAAATAAATTCACCAATAATATACGCCACTTCGTGGAAAAATGAATAAAGCTACCGAATGTTACCAAGAATATCCTAATGGGATAATCATTCATTGATTAAGCTTATATTTCAAAGTTGATTCTTTTTCGGAAAATGAAACTTTACTACATGTATAGATGTCACAGTATGCAACAATATGTTACAACAACAGTATGATGCAACTTTAGAACACATAACTAGTTCGAAAATTTCGGTTCAGTTGAAACTTGATGGCGGCGCCGCAAAAACTACAAAAACCTATTCATACTTCAAAGGTGGTATCGAGCGGTGCCGCTTTTTAATGTGAACAGAACAACCGGCGCCGCGCGGTGAAGTATGACAGGGCCTTTGGGTTGAAAAATTAAACCTACTGATTAAGTGTCGAAAAGACCCATTTTCCAACGTTCAAGAGTATAGAAATCTTAAAATTTTTCGAGGCTACGCTCAGGGAAGGAAGTATAATTCAAATCCAGTCGATTACTTTTCCTTTAAGCTGAGCACAGAGATGTCAGCAATTGGTAAATTACTGTTTGCAGCAGCATGAGAATGTTTAAATACACTACCAGGCGAAACTAACCGTCCATGCCGGTCGCGTCCGGGACGCACCCAGGACGCAAAAAGCACCCTATACCGACAATAAAATTGGCAGGCCATGTGCTCGTGTCACACAAAGCCAAAGAATTTTGCTGAGGCTTCCTTCTTACCTCCCTATAGAAAGCACACATTATTTACCAGATATAAACGAAAGGTCAACTGTTGTCATACTGTAGGTCAAAACAAAGTGCATATCCACTACACATTATGAAAGAACTATGATTGACAGTTATTGTATGAATGTCAATTACTAAGAAAGATGAAAGTTTTCTTTGTGCTGCCGAAAAAGACGCGTTCCGGACGGGACCTGGACGCGTCCAGGTCGCGTCCAGGACGCGTCCCGGACGCGAATTTTTGAGGGTTAGTTTCGCCTGGTAGTGTATGCTCAAAAAAGGGAAAATCAAGATTTTTTTACAATATATTTCTACAGTCTACGAACTTTTGAAATTTGTGAAATCCAACAAATGATTGAAACACAGTGACAGTGTGATGGATATTGCTGGTTTAATACTCCAAATTTTTGGTTGCTTTTCGGATTTTAAAAATTGAGTGGCATGCTTTCAGTTTGATTTTTTGCATTTGTCCGGCTATGCAAAATGATTGAAAAAATGAAATTAGACTACTTATCAAGGAGGAAATAAATGTCAAAAAGATTTATTTTCCAGCGTTCTAGTATCAAAACACGAAAAAAATTGTCGACGCTTCGCGCCGGAAGTCTATTTACTAATTTTGTTGTTTCGCCGAAACTTAGGAAACATCGTTAACTTCAGGCTGATTTTTTAGATGGTTAGCAGGTTGAAAACATCCGTACATTGTTCGAGCATGAACACGATTAGGCCGGAAAAACCAAATTTTAAATAATGAAATCAGTCGTAAAAAGCTCTTCCAAGGTTCTAGAATATCGGGATTCAAAAATTTTTCCGGCGCGACCAGAGGAAGGAAGAATGATTCATTTGCACTCTTAATTCTTCATTTTGGCTAAGCACAGCCGTCTAATTAGTATATAATTTAGGTTTTCGTCGCCTTGGTTTATAATATAACCGAAAATCACAATTTTTTGTTTTTTCTCCATTTTTGATAAAGTACTGACCGCAGAAGCATGAATATCAGCGGCTCTTACAGGACAGAAATCAGCGTGGCGACATCGCAAAAAACAGAAAAATATGCACCTATTTTTTACACGCCGAATTTGGAAACATCGTTTAAGCTTTTCAGTTGATATTATAAAAATAGTTTTCAATTGTTCTTGCACCACACCATGAAGTTGAATCAAAACTAAACTACGCAAAAATAATGGTTTATTCGATATAACGACACCACATTTAATGTTCAATCACACGATTTCCGGATTATTGTCGATTTTTTAAAATCCAAACGATTGTCACTTAAGAGGAAAAACAAATTCCAAGAGATCGGCAGTATTCGTTCCAATTGCTGGGCAAACACATCCAGTAGTGACCACACCATGAATAAATGAAAGCCTCTCCGAAGTCCGTATGGCGAAAAATAATACTTGGGCTATTAGGACTGTCCAAATGTGAAAGCAGGGTTTTTTAACACAGGCCAGGTTGCAAGTGCAAGTTGGGGAAAAATTTTGGCTGCACAGATATAAATTTTTGGTTGCTCACTCTAAAATCAATAAATTAGCTTAATTTTATCCGAAAAACCACAAAAAGCTAGTTTTCTTGTACGTCATAAGATTTACGTCGGTTTTGGGTTTTTAAAACCCAATTTTCTGAGCTTCGGGGAGAAAATGAAAAGATAGGTATGGGAACTTGTTCGGCGCCTAGCGCCGAATTTTTTTTTGGGATTTTGATATTCTAAAACGTTGGAAAATGAATCTTTTTAATTTATATTTCCGAGACAAAAGGTTTATAATTTTTCAGTGAATTCAATGAATTTTCAGTTGAGCAGACTACAATTCAAAAACTATACATATGAAAGCAACCAAGAATTTCGATTCTTCAGCAAGCAAAAACTTTCTACTTGGACTCAAAATGTTCTAATCGCACAAAAGTCAAAATGTTTTTAAAGATGGCAAAAATATTATGGGAAAATAGCCGAGAAAGATCTTGCTTTTCATTAAATTCGCCAAAAAACAACATAAGATCAAACATTTATCCATATGTCGATAATTAAAAGCTATAAGCATTAGCTTGAATGACATTTTCAAATTTTGCACCATTACAGTACGGGACAAATGGATCGCAACACTGGCGATAATCGGCGTTCACCCCTTTTTTGTTATAGGGGAAAAATGGCAGAGCAACGTTTTTCAATGAGCGACGATTAGCGACAGCTAAAGGTCAAGTTTGTACGCACCGGTTGACGATTGTTTTATGATGTTCAACAGGCGCTTACAACGAAAGAAGAACAAGGGATGATGCGCAGCCTATAGGTTATATCGTTTGGCTGGGACGAAAGGACAGAGTTCAATAAGGAAGAGCGGAAGAATTACCTGTTTGTTTATTTATGTTGTCATAAATTAATTCCCATGTTTTGATTATTTTTGAATGTCTTTAATAAAGATTGGCTAACAACAAACTTAATATTTTAGGTTTTTACCCTAAAATATTAAGGGCAAGCTGACATCTTGCAATCCTCTGTCGAAAATTAGTTCATTATTATTCAACAACTTCAACGTCAAGAATTCATCATGGGACATAAAAATTCAACAACATCTTCACAGGCTCAACTTAGTTGTCCCTGCGTTTTGTGTAAAAAAACTGTCAATAAAGATGATCGAGCAATACAATGCGATTATTGTCAACTTTGGGTCCATGCAACTTGCGCGAATATTTTGGACGCCTATTACGACAGTCTTAAAGATTCCGCTCAACTTTGTTTTTGTCTGATCTGCTTGCCAATGGCAAAAAATTTCCTACAATTAAATAAACGTTTTAATGATTTGGAAAATTACATTAAGAAAATGGAGTCAAATTTGCTCTCAAAAATGAATGAAATTCAACAGGTTGTTATGGATTTTACCACGAAGAATTCTAAATTATCGCTGTCATCACCTTTCATTAACACTGACTGAATCCTCTCGGTTGGTAAAAAAAATATTGAGGCTGATGGGAAAAAGGACACCGCTGTCCTGCTTAACTTTTGTACCAACGACGATCCAACCATATTGGAGGAGGTTAAATCCTTTGTGCTCGAGGTAGGATTTCCAGTCGACGACATTGTAGGGGCTAGGTGCTCTGGCCCTGAAATGATGCGCTGCAGAGCACCCCATGGGGGGGGGGTATGGGGGGTATTACCCCCGTCTAAGATTTGGAAATTCATTTACTACCCCCATAAAAACAGCTCACTCTAGCAAAAAATTTTGGCAGACTTCATCTTCTCCCCAGTAGGTTATACCTATTCGAGAAAAATTGCAGAGTGTGTGATTCTGAGGAATTACTCACTGCTCTTTTTGACACATTTACTGAGCAAATGATAATGAATAAGAATGCAACTTCTGTGCCATATAGCGATTTTTAGGAAAGGATATAAGCACATTAATATATACTACTTGTAGGAAATCATTATAAATATAATTGGGAGATGAAATAGTGACTTATGTATATGTGATTAATCAAAAAATCGCCCCTTGGGAAGAAAAACATTATGTTCTTAAAATCTTTCCTCTTCATACTCTCCTTTCCTTTTTCCCTTTTTCCCACATCTGCGTTGGGTCTTCTGTGCACATATGGTTATATTTCTCCAAGCTGTGGCATACTTTCCTGCTAAGAGTTGAGACATGCGAGGTCCGTTGAAACTCGTGGTTCATAATGTAATGGGATCCACATTCAGCAGCAACACTTTCAATTGGAAGCACTGTTCGAAGCCTAATCAGTGATGGGATGAGCCCATACTGCTGAAGATGCTGGTTGAAACAATGTTTCCAAACGTATGTTGTGCCCGATTCTTGAAATGTGCAGGAATCAGTTGGCACAACAGTGTGAAAAGTGTGACTATTCTGTACTTATAATTACTGTATTAAAGTTAAATGGAGTTGAAATAATAAATGTTATTTGACTGTAAAAAGCATAAAGTAATGGCATTATTCATTTTTGTAAGTTCTATGTGGTTAGAGTACTACAACTCCCCCCCCTCCTTTGCAAAAAGTTGGGAGCGTAAAAAAAAGGTCACAGCACATTTCAAGTACAACCCTTAAAATTTACGATTTTACCCCTACCTAAATTTTTGACCTTGGGGACCTCTGATGCGCGGTAATATTAAATTACCACGTATCGTTAAAGTTAAATGTACTTTGTCGACAGCAAAGAGCGAGTTGATCAAAGCTGTGAAGGAAAACCAATGGGACAAAGTTGATCCCAATAGCCATATACATGCAAGGCCAGATTTAACTTTCACAGAAAGAGAGCAGGGTCCGTGTTTACATAAAGAACTTGATGATAAATATAAATCAGGTGATCATAATTGGAAAATCGACTATACACATGGTATTTTAATTCAAAAGCCTCATATTTATACAGCATGAGTAGCCCCTGGATCTGACTCAGAATTCTTGATAGCTAAAAATGGAAACTGTATTCAATCAAAAAAACTAAAATGTATTTTATTCAATGCCTGTAGCATTGTGAATAAGTTTATAGAATTCCATGACTTACTGATGTCCTTAAAATTTGACATTATTTTCATAACTGAAACATGGTTATCTGATGAGATCCCAGATGCTTCCATTTGTGTTGACGCCGATTATGAAGTATTATGGTGTGATAGAAAAGGTCAGAATGGAGGTGGCCTTGCTGCTGTATATCAAAAAAATTTAAAGGTTAAAATATCTAAAATACCCCCAGAAAAATCTCTACTCGATGTTGTAACTTTTGAAATTATTTTGACTGGTCTCAAACTTAAATGCATACTCTGTTATAGACCACCCAGATATGACATTGAACTTATGGGTAAATTTATATTGCTTTTTGAATTTTATGTTGCAGATAATTCCAAATGTAAAATTCTTGGACATTTTAATCTACCACCTTTGAAACAGTATAGATATTCTTCCCATATTGACAATTTTGCCCTTCCACTGCACAATTGTTTGACAAGAAACGGTTTTGAGCAATTTGTAATGAAACCAACTCCTGGCTATGATTTTCTGGATTTAGTATTCTGTAATTTCACTGGTCTTGTGAGGAATTACACCACAGGGAAAAATTTTTCTACGAGTGACCATTGTACTGTCAATTTTAGTATCAATGTTAGAATCAAGGATAAAATCATTTATGAAGATAAATTTGATTTCAGGAAAGCTGATTATGAATCTCTTCAAATCTATTTGGCAAAAGTCGATTGGACAGATTTTTTTGAACAATGCATTACTGTTAATGACTTCTATCTTGTCTTTTTAGAACTAATGAAGAAATTAATACTGGAATTTGTTCCCAAAAAGAAAAAATTCTCAAGAACCTCTAAATTGCCAAAGTATCTTTTGAAATTAAAATCAATAAAGAAGAACTTGTGGAAAAATTATGTTAAAAATCGTAGTTTTGCTAACAAATATAGACTGAAACTCAATTCCAAAGTCTTGAAAACTGCAAAATATTATGCTAGAAAGGAAGAATGTTTGCTAAAATCGAATTCAATCAAGGATTTTTATAGATTTATCAATAATAAAACTCAGTTGAGACACACTATCCCTGTTATTGTTTCTGGTGAATCTGATATAACTGATGATAAAATGAAAAGTGAAATATTCAACCAATATTTTGGATCAGTATTCATCTTGGACAATGAAAAAATCCGTGAACATTCTCAAAAGCAGTTTAATAAAGATTTATCAATCAAATTTGATTTCTTAAGAGTCCTATTGACTTTAAAATATTTGAAGCCTACAATGTCTCTTGGTCCTGATGGTCTGTGTGCCTTTTTCCTGAAAAAATTATATCTAGTTTTGGCTGAACCTTGGAGAACAATTTTTGAAATTTCATTTATAACTGGACAATTACCAGATATTTGGAAAACATCAAATGTGGTACATATTTTCAAAAAAAAGGACCCAGCAAAGGTAGAAAATTATAGACCAGATTCTTTATGTTGTATCTCATGTAAGGTTATGGAGAGTATTATAAATGTAGACATGATGGCTTATTTTGAGTCAAATAATTTTCTGAATGATAGACAATTTGGATTCAGAAAGAAAAAATCTTGTGTCCTTCAGCTTTTAAGTTGTAACACATTATGGGTTAAAAATTTGGGTAAAAAAGTAGCAACAGATTCAATTTATATCGATTCTCAGAAAGCATTTGATACTGTTTCTCATGAAAAACTGTTTGAAAAATTAGCTTCCAATGGCATATCTGGTTTTTTATTGCGATGGTTACATGGTTTTTTATTTAATAGGACTCAACAGGTAAAAAATGGCAATTACTTCTCTAATCCAATTAAGGTTACTAGTGGTGTTCCTCAGGGTAGTGTATTGGGACCAACATTGTTCCTAATTTTCATAAATGATATATTTCATGGTATTAGCAGTGAAATTTATCTTTTTGCTGATGATGTGAAAATATTCAATGCTACAAAAAATGCTGAAGTAACTACAAGGGGATCTTGTCAAAGTTTATGAATGGTCATTGAAATGGCAATTATCTATTTCTCTGGAAAAATGTTCTGTTTTGCATCTTGTGAGTAATAACCCCAAGGTTGAGTATTATATAAACGATTTTCTGATTCCTACTGTTTCAGAGATGAAGGATCTTGGTGTTATATTCAATGAAAAATTGTCAGCAACTGCCCATTGTAATTATGTGGTTAAAAAAGCATGTAGGGTGGCAAATTTGATTTTAAAATGTTTTCACTCTAACTTCAATGAATTAAAAATCAGAGCTTTTAAATCATATGTTCTCCCTATCCTGGAATATGGTTCACCACTCTGGAATCCTTGTCTGGTTGGGGACACTAAATTGGTAGAAAAAGTTCAACAAAGGTTTACAAAAAGACTTTTTGGATATAAAGATTTAAGCTATAAGGAGCGCCTCAACAAATCTGGCCTTGATGACCTTGCATTTAGACGTACCTGTATTGACCTATCTTACATGTTCTTAATTTTGAAATTTAAAGTTATTCCACCCGACTTATTTTCCACTTTGAGTCCATTCAATTATCGCGCATCTAGCTTATTTAAATTGTATAAATTGAAATATAACTCTAACGCTTTAAAACATGATTTTTGCTTGTGAAATATTAATGTTTGGAATTCCCTACCCAATGATATCATTCATTGGAACAATATGCCCTGTTTTTGGTCTAAATTGAGTCGTTTTTTAAAGCTCAATTCCCACATGCTTTTGTCACATTCATGAGCTTTTCTGTATTAGTTCCATTTACTCTTGTATTTATTCCCATTTAATAAATTTCTTCCTTTCTTTCTTTCTTTCTTTCTTTCTTACGTACAAATCGTATTCAACAACCTTATTTACGTTCAAATTGTATTCAAATACGTACAAATCATATTCAATTACGTACAAATCGTATTCAACAACCCTATTTCTGTAGAACTCACATAAAAAATGCAAATTGGTTAACAGATTATGCAGGGTTGAAGAACTGGAGAAATTGTCTGCACAATTGTTACAATTAAGTTAAGTGAGTAATTTAGGCTAATTCTATTTAAAATATCCCTGATTACTGTAACAGTGTGTATTGTTATTGTAAATTGAAGCCTGTCGCTGAAACTGTTGCTCACTTTTTGGTTGATTATAATAACGAATTGAAATTTGACAAACCGAGGGAAAAAATGAATGGCCTCAAAAAAAGGAAATTTGACAAATGAGGAGAAAAAAAGAATAACCCCCCCAAAAAAACTTGACCCCAAAAAGTTGAGCTATTGTCCAAAAATTTTGAGACTTGGTCCCTATCCTTGCTGTGGCAGCTTCTAATATGGCGGTTATGGTGGTGGTGGGCAACAATAATATCATTTAGCCGCATGGTTTTTGGACCAAAATTTATTATTTCCTACAAATTTAATTTTAAAGAATACAAAATACAAAAACACAAATAAAATACAAAAAAATATTATCTCATTTTATTGTTGCTTTAAATTTTTTAAATTTTTCGCATCTCTCCTGCCCAAAACTTGCCCAGCAGAATTGGTTTTTCTGTCTATCTTATTTCGGGTGTGTACATAGCCCTCGTATTTTTTCTCATTGATTTCAGGGCCTGAAAAAGATGAAGACGTGATAAATTTTATTTGTCTTTATAAATTTACTTCCTAATCAATTAAAATTGATGAAGTTTAGAGAGAAAAAGTGTTTTTCATTGTGTAGATTTGTATTGGACGGGGCAACATGGCGACTGGCTGACCATAGAGGAAGCCCACCTGCGGCAACTCAACCCCTGTGCTAGAAAAACCAGTACATGGGAGAAGAGGAACAGCGGCACCCCGGATCTAGGCACAGATCAACTTCAAAGTCCAGGCTGAACTAAGTTCATGATCCTACTGGTAGCCTGAAAGGGAGTGCCTTGCCAAATGGATTGATCAGTCGCCGTCACCTGAAGGACCTGGTAGGAGCT
The DNA here is from genome assembly GCA_963922205.1 of Romanomermis culicivorax. Taxonomy (NCBI): domain Eukaryota; kingdom Metazoa; phylum Nematoda; class Enoplea; order Mermithida; family Mermithidae; genus Romanomermis; species Romanomermis culicivorax. The sequence continues at coordinate 54,441 of CAWUHX010000153.1, read as the reverse complement.
GGATTGAAATTTGGAGGGGGTAGCCCCAAAAATTTGTTTTCCAAGGGGAAAACTGTTATGCAGTTGGGGCCTCAGTATGAGACTCAGCCTGCAGAAAGGTTTTCAGCTCCCGTTGGTCCGTTTTGAGGACCGAGGGATTGGATCGGGGTTGTTGTAGGTGCACGTGTTCAGCTTCCGGCATTGGTGTGCAGGCGGTAGGACCCGGCGAAATGTGGTGGAAAGAAAGGAAGAAAATTTACATAGATGTATGTAGCCACTGTTTCGCGAGTTTGTTCATATTTTTCATTATGATTAATATTGTGTTTTTGGATGGGAGCGTCGCCACCAATCACTATCTACTTTATTTTAATATTATTGTTCTGGCATCACCTGTAGTTTTCCAAATACAAGTTTGACCGGCAATTTGCATTGTTTTGTGAGCATAGTGGAGGATTTTGTAAGCTTAGGAGTGGAGACTTGGGTAGAAGCTCCTGAAGTATGTGCCAAGGTGTTCTGCCTGACGTTTGGTGAAGTACTGGAGTGTATCTGGTGAAATGTGTGAGTGAGTTTTGGTTTATTGTATTTTGTTAGCCTGTGGTCAGAACTGTTGCAACTTCCTTTGTATAAACCCAAAGGTCCGTTACAGCATCTTTAACCCACAGCAGCCTAACAGTGGCTTAATTCTATGTTTGACAAAAAGTATGTAAATATAATAATTCAATTTTGGAATTGTGATGTATAAGTACAATGATATTGCTGAAAAATTTACTCTAAACAAAATTTAGGGGCCCCCCTTGCCTCTCTAAAATACCTGTATCCAGGATTTTAAAAAGGCGGGAATGTTTAAAATTTCTCTTTAAATTCACCGGATAAAAATAAAATCATTTTTGCAGTAAAGACGACTTATCTTCAGTTGGTTATGTGTGCTTGGATTAGTGAATAAATTCTTTGTTTGACTAAAAGTATGTAAATATAATAATTTAATTTGGGAATTGTGATGTATAACTACAACGATGTTGCTGAATATTCTAAATGTAAAAAATTTAGGGGTGAAAATTCCCCTCTTCCCCCATCTAAATACAGACCTGACCATCATTTTTTTCCTCGAAGATTTTTACCTCATTTTCCACATTTTTGAAAATGTTTTTAATGTGGGCAGGGACATACATGTAATTGGGGGGGGGGGAGTGCTATGGGAACCCCCTGAAATCTTCCACCATATGGCTAGCCATTGGGCGACTGCCCCCAGGATTTACCAATCCTATGGCTGGCCATATGGTAGCCCATGAACCCCCATACTTTTGGTCAGAAAAATATCAATTTTTTGATGAAAAATGTCAAATTTTGAACAAAAAATTGTCAAAAACATCAATTTTCTCGGCGCTTTGCCTCATATTTAAATTTTTTATCGTCTTTTAGACAAAAATCACTTTTTTAAACTCTTTTTCCAACTTTTTTCGAAAAAAAAATCGAATTTTTTTCCTCCAGAGACCCCTCCCGAAAAATTTTGGGAATTACTGACCCCTGGCCCAAAAAAAGTGGCCCAACCCCCCTCCCCAGACCTCGGGGCTCCGTTACATGTATGGCTATGGATGCTTTTTTATAAATTTTAGGAGCATTCCCATACCCGTAATTGGGGGGGGGGGGGGGGGTTGGGGGCCCTAACATGGCCAACCACATATCTAACCTCCCCAGTTTGAAAAAAATTAGGCCTTTTTTGGGGAAAATTACGACTTTTTTCGACCCCCCCCCAACTGATCAGACCTCTTACTGTTATGAGCATGGGATACAGACAATTCGCCCATGGTAATTCGCCCCTGTACAATTCATCCCTGAGCAATTCGCCCCCAGTAACTGACCCCCAATTCACTGTTTTTCAATTTGAAAAATTCAGATTTAAAAATAACTCCACTAGGTTGTTAGCAGTTATGTAATAGCATTTCTATCCATGCACAAAACCTAGAGATTTTTCCCAGCCGAAATAGCATGTTTATTTATGAATTCTGCATGCAGAGTGCAAGTATTATGTACAAGAAGAAAAAGATCTGTACAGCAATGTTCCAAATAAAAGTCCACAAATAATTTTTTTTCTTTGAATATAAGATTTTTTTACTGGTGCGGTTAGTGCTAAGTCAGTATAAGCCTTTTTTACTCGTACGATCAGCAATACAGGCATATGAGCTGTAGTTTCCTGGAAATGAAGTAACCAGTTGTTTTTTTCCACTTGAAACAAAATGTGTGGCTTCGAGTTTGAAATGAAGGCTTGCAGCTGAAGTTTAACTGACTGAAAATGATCAATTTCGACCAAAAATGTGTGAAAAATCTTGACACTGGCAATTTACAAATTTATATTTTTTCGAGTTTGTAATGATGGTGCCCTAATCCCCAGAAACCATGCCAAATTTTAGTCTGATGGTGTGAATACCCGAGAAAATTTAGGCAGAATTTTAACATGTAACACGGATAGCATAAGCCAAATTGCAAGTCATTTATTTTCTCGGATCTGGATTTGTTTTTTTATGTTTTTTGTTCTTTTTTTCGTTTAATTTTCTTTCTTGTATTCATCTTTCTTGTCTTTCATCTTTCTTGTATAGTTTCTTCTATATTTTTTTGATTACTTTTTACTCATTTTCCTTTTCTTATTTTTTTCCTTTATATTTTTCTTCTGTCTTTTCTATTTTTATTCTTTTTTGTTTTTGGTACACCGCAAAGTTGTCACAAAAGAGATAGTGAAAAACACAATAGAGTCATACGTAGAATAATTGTGATACTTTGTCATAATCTTAATTGCTCTTCATAGATCCCGATAAAAAGTTACAAGAAATGAAGTTGAAAAAAGAAAATATGTATGCAACTAGAAAAGAAAAGAAAAAAGACAATGTAAAAAAAGAGTAAAAAGGAAAACAGAGGTGACAGGGCGAAGTGAAAAATCATCTTTTAATCTCCTTTATGTTTCACATAAAATATGGTTACCTAATAGTGGAAATGTCTGGAGATATATTACATAACATATCATGGAGTTGCTTTTAAACCTAAACCAATAAGTATAGTACCAGGAGCGAATTACTGGGGGGCGAATTACTCAGGGGTGAATTGTGTTGGGGGCAAATTGTCCAGGGGCGAACTGCAGTGGTGGCAAATTACCAGCAAATTACCAGGGGCGAATGGTGGGGAACGAATGGCTGGAGGCAAATTACTGGAGGCGAATTGTCCTAGAACCTATGAGCATACCCAAGCATTTAAATGTATTAGGAGTCAGGAACCTGCCAAAATGAGGAAAAAAATTGAGAAAATTCTTGGTTTGTCAGTCAAAATGAGCTCATGAAGAATATTGGTGTTCTACAGGAGTGGGTGAAGAATGTTCACAATAGTTCTCATCAATTTATCCACCATTAACATTTCTGTAGTTATGGTTAGAATCATCTAATTTTATATAGTTCTTGGTCCGGCACCAAGCACCAGAAATTTTTGCGGATTTTTACCTTCTAAAAGGCTGGAAAATAAACCTTCACAACGTTGAGAAATGAATTAAAGTCAAACTGATGAAGTGTAATTTATTCCCCATTTCGGCGCAAAGCGACGGAAAAATTTTGGGGTTTTTATATTTCAAAATGCCGGAAAATAAATCTCCCCAACAGATATTTGTGACAGAAGTTCTAAAATCGCAGTCAAGAATGATGTCTTCAATTTCGATCTTCAATAAATGCAAAATTTCAGGTTGTAAGCATTTATCGACATAATTGACTGCCAAGGATTAGAAAATGAAATGAGCTAACTTGATTGATAGAAAATGTTGAGCATTAATTAGTAAGTGGAAGTAGATACGCTGACAGCCCTGCCTGATAGAAAATAGTTATCACCCATGACCACGGTTTTTTTTTCTCGAAGATTTTTTCCACATGAGAACCAGGGCCAAATTTTTTTCCTCATATTCCAAAAATTTTCCACATTTCTAAAAACGTTTATAATGTGGCTATGATGCTTTTTTATGCATTTCAGGAGCATCCCCAAACATTCCGGTGTATTTGGAGTCAGAAACCTGCAAAAAATGAGGAAAAATTGAGAAAATTCTGGTTAGTTTAGTCAAAATGAGCTCATGAAGAATATTTGGTGTTCTACAGAAGCAGCTAAAGCATGTTAATGACGGAGTTCTCATGGATTTATTGTCTATTAGTATTTTTGTGGTTCTGATTAGAATTAGAAAGAAGAAAGAGAGAAATTTATCAAATACAAATAAATACAGGAGTAAATACGAAAAATATAGAAAAGCTCATGGACGTGACAAAAGCACGTACGAATTAAGCTTTAAAAAATGACTCAATTTAGACCGAAAACAGGGCATATTGTTCGAATGAATGATATCAGGTAAGGAATTCCAAACATCAATATTTCGCAAGCAAAAATCATGTTTTGAAGCATTCGAGTTATATTTTGATTTATACAATTTAAATAAGTTGGACGTGCGATAATTGAGCAGACTCAAGGTGAAAAATAAATCAGGTGGAATAACTTTAAATTTCAAAATTAAGGTCATGTAAAATAAGTTGATACACGTTCATCTAAATGCAAGGTCATCAAGGCCAGATTTGTCGAGGCGCTCTTATAGCTTGAATCTTTATAACCAAAAAGTCTTTTTGTAAACTTCCGTTGAACTTTTTCTATCAATTTAGTATCCCCAACCAGACAAAGATTCTATATTGGTGAACCATATTCCAGAATGGGGAGAACATAGGATTTAAAAACCATGATTTTTAATTCATTGAAGTTAGAGTGAAAACATTTTAAAATCAAATTTGCCACCCAAAATGTTTTTTAACCACATAATTACAGTGGACAGTTGCCGACAATTTTTCATTGGACATAACACCAAGATCCTCCATCTCTGAACAGTAGGAATCAGAAAATCGTTTATATAATACTCAACTTTGGGGTTATTACTCCCAAGATGCAGAACAGAGCCTTTTCCAAATAAATAGATAATTGCCATTTCAATGACCATTCATAAACTTTGACAAGACCGCCTTGTAGTGCTTCAGAATTTTTTGTAGCATACTGAGTTTTATTATTGACAAATCTATAAAAATCCTTGATTGAATTCGATTTTAGCAAACATTCTTCCATTCTAGCATATATTTGATCATTGCAGTTTTCAAGACTTTGGAATTGTGTTTGAGTCTATTTTCGTTAGCATTGCTACGATTTTTAACACAATTTTTCCACAAGTTTTTCTTTATTGATTTTAATTTCAAAAAATACTTTGACAAATAAGAGGTTTCTGAGAATTTTTTCGGCTAAGTTTTATAAGTCAGTTCCCGGCCTTCAGGCTAGAGCTTCACACGACAAAAATTTCGTACCCAGGTACCCGTTTATTCATTACCCGGGTACCCGAATTACCCGGGTACATGTTAAAATGAGTTGTAATGTTAATGTACATATATAATATTAGACAGATACACTGTGAAAATAGAAAGATGCATTACACACACTCTGTAGTCCCTACTACATAATATTTTTCAACACTTGTGTTGAAACACTGTTGTGTTGTTGTATACAATAGGCTGCATAGGTAGGTATATTGCGAATATAATGCTAGAGATGATGATTGATACACATCATCGACGCACCTATGCCGCAAAATACTACACATCACATCACGATAGCTCAATATTATTGACGAGACAAAGCAAAATTTGCATACCTCCAGGGTTTTTTTCGACCTACGAGTCACAAGCCAAGTGGCTTGTTGACCTTAAATTTTACAAGCCATTCCAAATTTTTGCAAGCCAATTTTATAATATCAGTATACGTGAATAAATTCCAATGCTAGGTTATTTTTCAAAGAAATGTATATATATATTGAGCATCATGGCAATCGATTAAAAAGAGATGTCATTCAACATTTATTCAATAACATTTTAGAGCCATTCATTCATTAAAATTCAGGAAACATTTGAAATTTTTGAGTTTGATTGAAGCCTAATCTACAAGCATTGTGGAAAAAATTTTCCAGCAAACTGTCCAAGAACATAATGACTTCGAATTACATGAGAAATCGACGGTTAAGTCGTCTATGATGACAAGTGAGAGCCCAAAAAGCTATTAATCTTTCCTGCCTGAAACGCCGGAAAATTTTTTGGGTATTGACATTCTGCGATACTGGAAATCAATTTTCCAACCACTTGTTTGAAGAATTAGTTTCGAATTTTCTGTTCAAAGGTCGTAATTTCTGGAATTTCATGTTTGAAAAATTTTAAAATCATTAATTTATTCACACACTCTAATGAACTCGGCCAAATAGATATGAGTAAGAAGAGTAGAGGTTTCCGAAAACTACTTCCATGAAGCTTTTGGATTGATTTCACGTTGAGAAAGGAATAACCACTTCAAAAAGTTTACAGACTTGACGTATTGATCTTTCTCGAAAAATGTGTCAAGGGAAAAATGTGAATCTTCATTAAATATCAAGATGAAATATTGAAGATTACCAATTAAAACATGAGATAATACGTTTAAGATGATTAAAACTATTAAAGATTAAATGATAAATGAAGGTAGACATGTTAGAAGCAGCGCCTGAGCTAGGAAATAAATAATAATGCTTATTTGAGTTATAACCGGCGCGAAGCGCCGGAAAATTTTGAGATTATGACCTTCTAAAATGCACCAAAATGCATCTTTTCTGTATCCGATATGATCAAACACATGACTTGAAAAATTCTGACAAGCCATTTTTGCTTGTTGGACTAAAATTCTACAAGCCATTTTGTCTGTCCAACAAGCCATGGCTTGTAAAAGGCTAAAAAAACTATGCATACACCTCTACTCTCAAGTCTACATATTATACGTGATACAAAACGGGTACCCGAATTACCCGTGTACCCGGGTATACCCGGGTAATGGTGAAGCTCTACTTCAGGCTAATAATTATATATGAGTTGTTTGTTAATTTTGAGCACGGATTTTTGTGACTAGTGAGTAGACATTTATTTTTCCTTCAAAATTTTCCTTACACTTAGACTTAGCGTACAGCAGCTGGGCCGGAAGGGCGCAGCACTGTTGGGGCTCTTCCAAATGAAGTTGTTAGTTAAAATAGTATCAATGATCTAAAAGAAATATAGTGTTTATACTTTCTGGTGAAATTGTGTAGTGGTAAACGCATTAAGTCCATAGGTTGGTGGACCAGGTTCGATTGTTGAAGTAGGTAGGATTTTTCTGTACTGACAAGGACTATGTGAGATGTGTGCAGATTTTATGCGAATGAGTTCCTGAACGCTATGAGCGCCTGGATTTCCGAACTGATCTGGATAGCTGACATCTTGAGGAGTCCAAGAATGCCAGTTTGGACCATAATTTGGAAGGGAATCGACTTGTAAAAAAATTCCATTTTTTCTTATTGGGAACAAATTCCAGTATTAATTTCTTCATTAGTTCTAAAAAAACAAGATAGAAATCACTGACAGGAATGCATTGTTCAAAAAAATCTGTCCAATCGACTTTTGCCAAATAAATTTGAAGAGATTCGTAATATCGTAATCAGCTTTCCTGAAATCAAATTCATCATCATAAATAAGTTTATCCTTCATTCTAACATTGATGCTAAAATTGACAGTGCAATGGTCACTCATAGAAAAATTGTCCCCTGTGTTGCAATTATTCACAAGACCAGGGAAATTACAGAATACTAAATCCAAAAAAATATGGCCACGAGTTGGTTTTGTTACAAATTGTTCAAAACCATCTCTCGTCAAACAATTATGCAATGGATAGGCAAAATTGTCAATATGAGAAGGATATCGATACTGTTTCGAAGATGGTAGATTAAAATCAAAATCTCAAAGAATTATACATTTGGAACTATCTGCAACACAAAATTAAAAACACAGTATAAATTTACCCAAAAGTTCAATGTCATATCTGGGTGGTCAATAACAGAGTATGCATTTAAGTTTGATACCAGTCAAAATAACTTCAAATGTTACAACATCAGGTAGAGATTTTCAGGCGGTGTTTTTGACACTTTAACCTTTAAATTTTTCCAATATATACAGCATCAACCCCACCTCCATTCTGACCTTTTCTATCACAGCGTAATAACTCATAGTCGGCGTCAATACAAATGAGAGCATCTGGGATCTCGTCAGATAACCAGATTTCAGTTATGGAAAGAATGTCAAATTTTAAGGACATAAATTACATATCTATAATTCTATTTAGTTCTTGATCCGGCCCGGAGCAGCCGAATTTTTTTTGGATTTTCACCTTCTAAAACGATGGAAAATGAACCTTCACAACGTTAAATAATAAATCAACATTAAACTGATGAAGTGTAATTCGTTCTACATCCCGGCGCGAAGCGCCAGAAAAATTTTTGAGTTTTTATATTCTAAAACGCTGAAAAATGAATCTCTCCAACAGATAAGCAGAGGTTCTAAAATCACAGAGTAGAATGATATCTTGAATTTCCATCTTCAATAAACCCAAAAATTCAGGTTGCAAACGTTCGAAAAATTCTAAGCATCGAGAGAAAAATTAAAAAAAAATTGATGAAAAATCGCTATTCTCGGCGAAATACTGACTGTTAACGATTAGAAAATGAGACGAGCTAACTCGATTGATAGAAACTGTTGAACATTTATTAGTGAGTGGAAGTAGATATGCTAACGGCCGTGCCTGATGGAAAATAATAGTGATTATTATAGCCATGAGAGGCGCGAAGCGCCGAAAATTTTGAGATTTTGACTTTTTAAAGTCCACCGGACGCATCTTTTCGGCTTTGAATTCTCCAAAATTTTTTCCACAATGAGAACCATCCCCAAAATTTCTTTCCTCATTTCCAAATTTTTCTCCTCAAAAGACCATATTTGAGGAAAAACGGTGCCCATGACCGTCCCGAAGCGCCGGAAAATTTTGATATTTCATCCCACTATTTTTTTCCACGAACTTTTTTCCAGAAATGTGGAAAGAGATCAAATTCTTTTCATGAGGAAAAAAAATTTTTTGTCTCGAAATCCTCGTTTTTTTGCTTGAAAATGCTCATACACACTTTATTTAAGTGTTTTTGAGCTTTTTAAAGCATTCTGATAATCATTCTGATCATATATTTCTAAAATTAGATTTAAATTTTGTGTTCATAAATCGTAATTTATAGAAATTGGTCATTCGAAAAATTTTAAAACCATTATTCGTTCGTAACCTTACATAAATTTGGCCGAAAAGCTATGAGTCAGAAGCGTACAAATCTTCCAAAAATACTTCCATGAAGCTTTCAAATTCAATTTACGTTAACAGAGGAACAAACGCTTTGATAAGTTTAGAAAATTGACGTGTTGATCTTTCTCAAAAAATCTATGAAGGAAAAAATGCGGATATCGTCATTAAATGTAAAGATATAATATTCAAATTAAACATTAACTAATACGTTCAAGATGATGAAAACTACTAAAGATTAAATGGTAGGTAAAGGTAGACATGCTAAAAGTCGCGCCTGAGCTTGGTAATAAATATTAATGATTATATATTAAAGTTGGGAAATTTCAAGGGAGTTTTTGGCGAATATGTGCCCCTCATCGATTTTCGTAATTCATACATTTTCTGAAAGCTCATGATGAGACGAGTTCAGAACAACAATAATTTTGATTGGGTCACGAATATTGATGGAGTTACTGCGGTTTGAAATTTTTGTTTTCGGCATATTGGGCATTAGTGGAGCTGGTTGACACCAGTTTAACACGTACACGCCATAAAATATACATAGTAGAAGAGATATAACACTGATGTACGTTCATTATAACAGGCAAGCTACGCTCGCTCACATCAACAGAAGGAGGGTGATTTTAGCAGCCGTTCTATCACATTTGGAGGAGCCTCAACAGCGGCTGCTGTACCCTAAGCCTAAGGAAGATTTTAAAGGAAGAATAAATGTCGGCTGCTTTCTTTATCTTAGCAAATTTCTTGTAGTCGTATCAAATTCATAGCTGAACTCGTAGTATTCTAAACTTTTGGAATTTCTGAAATTTTCCTAACTTTCATGCACTGTAACTTCGTGAATATTGCCGACCCAATCAAATTTTTTGTTTATATGAACTCAGGTCATCGAGATCTAACGAAATATGTGTAAACCAGCGAAATTTATTTGGGGCACATATATTCGCCAATTTACCCATTTTGAGATTTGGATCTCCTAAAATGCATCTTTTCAATATGAAAATCCCAAATTTTTCGTCCACATTCGTGGAAAAACCTCAAAAATTTTTTCCACATTCCAGATTTTTTTCCACATTATAGTGCAAACAGGGTTTTTTTGCACAAGCCAGGTTGTTAAAATTTTATAAAAATTAAAAAATTTTGCAAAAAAGTGTATGTTTTTTGGGAAAAATTTCGACTTTTTTCTACCCCCCCCCCTCCCAATCGGAGGTCTTACAGGTATGGTTCTGAATTCCCCGAAATTTTTTCCACAATGAGAACTATACCCAAAATTTTTAACCTCATTTCGAAGTTTTTTTTCTTCAAAATACCTTGTTTGAGGAAAAACGGTGCGCCTGGACAGCACTTTTTTTTTCCCCAAATCGTGCTTTTTGGGGAAAAAAAATTCGGAAAAGGGAAAAAAATTTTGGGCTCTTTCCCCATTTGGGGAAGAAAATTTTGGGGATCGGATACAGAAAAGATGCATTTAGGTGCATTTTAGAAGGTCATAATCTCAAAATTTTCCGGCGCTTCGCGCCGATTATAACTTTAATAATCATTATTATGCATTACTTAACTCAGGCGCGGCTTTTAGCAAGTCTACCTTCATTTATCATATAATCTATAATAGTTTTCATCATCTTGAACGTATTATCTCATGTTTTCATTGGTAATCTTCAATATTTTATCATGATATTTAATGAAGATTCGCAATTTTTCCTCTGGAGAAAGATCAATATGTCAAATCTCTAAGCTTTTTGATGCAATTATTTCTTTTCTAACGTAAAATCAATTGAAACGCTTCATAGAAATATCTTTCATAAATTTACACTCTGCTTAGTACTCATATATTTTCGACCAAGTAGTATGAGAGTTTACAAATAAATTATACTGGTTTTAAAATTTTTCAAGTAAAATCCTAGAAATTACGACTTTTGAACACAAAATTCAAATCTAATTCTTGAAATAAATGTTTGGAAAATTGATTTTCCAGCGTCGCAGAATATCAATACCCAAAAGATTTTTCCGGCGCTTCGCGCCGGAAAGATTAACATTCCTTTTGGGTTCCCACTTGTCGTCATAGAGGACTTGACCATCGATTTCTCATGTAATTCAAAATCATTATGCTTTTGGATAGTTTGCTTGAAAGTTTGTTCCAATGCTTGTAAATTAGAATTGAAACTTGAAAATTTCAATTTTTTCCTCAATTTTAATGAATTAACGGGTCTGAAAACACCAGAAGGTTTGAAAAGATTCAAAAACACCAAATTAAAGCGTCTGTGAGCATTTTTAAGCGAAAAAACGACTTCGGGAAAATGGGGAAAAAAATTTTGACCCCTTTCCCCATTTGGGGAAAAGGCCCGTGGGAAAAAAAACAGTCAAGGAAAAAATACGAATTCCGCACTAGATACAGTAATTGACTCAGCCTGACACGTTTACTTGATGAAACTACAAACTAGTTTCAAGCTTCAAATGTTCCACACTCGTAGCACGCATGTTTGAATTGCTTGCAAACCGGAAAAAAGACAAAAGCTTGCAGTGTCGCCAAAGTCATCCACACCAAGCTTTTACAGTAGACTTTTCCTCTCAAAAAATGTTGAAGGCTTGCCGAGCGAGCTTATGATCAGTTCTTCGTAAAGCGCTTCTAAATAATGAATGCGGGAAGCAAGTAATATTTTGTATTTTCAGCTTTTTCTGCCGAGATGTACGTCACGAAAACTTTTTAAAAAAACTCAACTGACACTCAGAAATTTTCTAGTAGAAAAATTTTACAGTAAAAGGGTTACGCGGCAGATTTCAAGTCATCGCACATTTCTATGAATTTTCATTTTAAGTATTTTATAAAAAACAGACTATAAAAATTTTCAGTTGTGTGACATGTAGCATTCTATTATTACTATTTAGAAGCAGTTCAAGAAAGACGGGCTATAGCTCGCCATCTGATAACTTAAAGCAGAACGGAAAACAATAATACTATATAATATTATCTTCTAATAACGGTCTATTCTCATACAAGCGTTCAAATCCATATTTTCTATAGTTGATATGGATATAACCACCGTCATATATTTCCTGCATAATTCCACGTCCGACGGTTAAGGCGTGTTGTAGACCGTGACCGGAAAATCCAGCGCTCATAAAAAAGTTCTGATGGTGAAAATGGCGTCCAATGATAGGGTTTTGATCAAATAAATTAAAATCGTACCAGCCGGCCCAGGCATTTTTCACCTTTAGAGATTAGGAAATAAAAATATACAAAGAAGAAAAATTCACAAATTCGTTCCAAATGAGAGACTTCTATTTTTCAAATTTTGCATCGCAAAATTATTATTTTTCCCCTGCTATCTGATATTGAAGTTGATAGGGATATGCGCATACTGATAAAGTAAGCAAACCAAGGTAATGAAATTTTACGGGAATCTCATGAGAAAAATTTCAAGGGCGAAACGTAAAACCTTCACCCGTAATTTCTCGAAGCAGGGCATTCGTGCCGCTAAGATTGGCCAAATTTTTTCGTCAAAATAATCGTAATCGACGTCTAACGTATCGTGATCAATCATTTCGTCTTCGTCCTGTGGCAAACATCAATTTTGTATTTGAAGATAGATAAAGTCAAAATACTCATCGATTCACTTTGGTTGGGGATTTTCCGCAGATGTACAAGTTTCCCAATCCTTCACGACGGCACCAAACGCCCGACGGATCAATTAGGAAAGGCATATCAAGGCCAGGACCGTCGGGAACGTGAACAACGTAAACATATCGCTTCCTAAAAAATCGTTCGTAACAACGATTGACTTCAACATTATGAACGATACAAATAAAAACATTAATAAGAAAACATTTGGATAAAAAATTAAAAATCGAAACGTTGGCAATAAGATGATAGTTGGAAAACTCATTTACCGTGACCTCAATCAATGGACTCACCTGGGGACAATAGGTATGGGTACAGACATAAGTCCAGATCCAGATCCAATACCAGCCATTCGAGCGACATCTCCCGCCCAAGGACCAGCGGCGTTCACATACACGTGCGCTTGTATCCGTCTGGGCGAGGTATCGGTCATTTGAGGCTGAACCTGGAAGCACAGAAAAGATGAAATGAAAATACGTCTGTTGACAATACGCTGAAAAATTAGTTAGCGACAGTTTGATTTCCAAAATTCTAGGCGGCCTTGAAATGGCATTCAATCGAACATTCACACATGATGTACGGGTAGCATCATCTGAACATGGTGGAAAATTTTCCAAATGGAATTCCCGACTTTTCCAGATTTTCCAGGTCATTTTTCAAGAATTTTCCAGGTTTTTCACAGCAAAAACCAAGAATTTCTACGTCAAATATGGAAGCCTGAGCAATAAGCCCATGTTTTCAATCAGCTAAATAGTGCCACAAATAAACTATAAAACAAAAAATATCAGCTAAAATTCGACCATTTTCATGAATTTGGTCAAAACAACAGAAATCACATCAAATTTGAATTGAAAAAAAGCAAGTAAAATTCATAAATTAGGCAATCAACGAAAAATGGAACTTCTTGGGCCAGCGCAAGAACTTCTACCATTGCTCAGTGCTGACTAGAATCTGTAAACACGCATAACGTTATAAATCAGACATGATAATGAAAAATACTATTAAATCGATTTTGAAATATTTCCAAATTTTTTCGATTCTGCGATTTGTGAGCTTGACATTTCCCTTGAGAATAATTTCTGTATAATATTTGAGTGCTGCAGGAAATTAATTTAAGCTGCCACATTTTTTCGTTTTAGTTGTCTATTTTTCACTGTTCATTGTTTCACTGTCTATTTTTGCTGTTTTACTATTCATTATTGTTAATCCACTGTCTACTATTTAAGTAATTGCTTTGACAGTCTCTTTATGCCGAGAGTGGCTACTTTCTCCACGAACTTCTCCCACGATTTTTTAAAGTATCTAAATTCTTCCATAAATAAGAAGATTGTTTTAAAACACATTTCTATCCAAAAAAGTTTGATATATTTGCTGTTTGTTTTGCAAGTTGTGTCCTGAACGATGTACTCATGAGTACCTCAAGGAGGATGTGAGGAACTGTTTTATTTCTCTCCTTCATAAATGACATTTGTCATTTATTAGGATACAGCATTAGCTTTAAAATGTTTATACAGGGCGAGCCAAAAAAAGACGACCGATGCTGACTTCCATAAATTTTGAACGGATGAAGCTCTTTTAATGCAGATTGCTGCATTAGAATGCCCTGTTTATCTTCGTTACAACGACCAAATTTTATGCTCGTTGCATTTATGGCTATACAAACAGAAATTCAGTAAAAGTGGTCATTTTTTAAAAAGTAAAAATTGTGAAATCAAAGCAAAAATTGTTCTATTGTGAGAAAAGTTCTGTAGAGCTTTTTACGCACAATAGTCACCCAGATTTGTAAGTTACGCGTAATTTAAAGTCACTAACTTTTTGTTTCAATATGGGGCAAAATTTCGCCAAAATCAAGAGTTTTTGTTTTGAAATTGGATAAAAATTAAAACAAAATCAATTCTGTCATTGACCAGATCGAAAAACGATTAAAATTATCGGTGAAACAGAAAGTAGGACACACTAAAATGGCTCTCTTGTAGTTTCCAGCTGTTATATGATTCTCATGACTGGATCTATTGTGCTTTTCTGTTGTAAAACATGTTGATTTTGTCAATTCTCAGAATTTATTTGCGAAAAAATCGACGTTTAGTTTTTTTTTTGTTCTAGTCAACCAATATTAGAGCAATCTGGCTGCAACTTTGCAATTTATATGTCAAATGTTTCATCTATCGACGGCAGGAAACCGCATCAAAAAAGCTTCACCCATTCTGAAGTTTTTTTGGCCCACCCTGTATTTGCTGATAATGTTAAATCTATACTGGCGAATAATTTTAAGTATCGACAACATAATGCACTCTAAATCCACTGGTTAAATGCAGCATAATTTAAATTTAATTTCGGCGGTGATAATGTAAAATATGGATACAGGATTAATGATGAACTTCTGCTCAAAACAGATGACTGAGTCAAAGATTTGGAACCGATTTATTTGTTCATCATCCATGTTCCAAGTCCCAAGTCTAGGAAAAACGAAAATTTTTCCAAGTCATTTATTTTGTTTCGTTGATGTGTCTTTTCAAATGAAGGAGTCTCCGATGATGAAGAAAATAATATAGCTTTTACGAAAAAATACAATGAGTGAATTAATTTTAATTTGTCGTCAATAAAATTTAAAGAGCGATTTAGACTAACGCCCCATATTACGTCAGAACCAAAAAATTTTGATAGGATTACATTGTTTAGCATCGAACCGATTTTATTACGTTCTACTTACCTTGTTGCTTACACTTTTAGCCGAATTTCTTCGCAGAAATTATAAAAAAAACACTCATGTGAATGAAAATAAAGGCGTACAAATTTTGGGTCTGATTTTTGTATAATTTTCAGGAATTTCGAAAGCAATTGTTTGCAATACTTTTCACGAATCCGTAGATCTAATAGTTCGACATTTATTCCACGACATTGTAAAATCTCCAGAAACGGCAGCAGAACGTCAAAAATTGTGCGGCGAATTTTATAAATTCAAAAATATTGACATGTTGTTTGTTTGTGGTGCCATTGATGGTACTTTGATCAGAGTCAAACCACCAAAAGACAAAGAGCGGAATTTCATTGATCATCATGGAAATCATACGATTAATGTTATGTCGGTTTTCGGATCATAAGTGATATAAGTAATTTGTAATCCGGTGCCATCAAGAATCATAAACGATTTGAAATCCGGCGCCACGCGCCGGAGAATTTTCGGTATTTTTTCTTTAAAACACGTAAGAATGCATCTCTGGACAGGAAACTCACCCAATCGAAAGGATCGCTGGCTCTAATTTTTACAAGCCAATTTAGCTTGAGTACCTAAATTTATGGGGGCCAATCAGAATTTTTAGAAGCCATGGCTCCTAATTGGCCTAAAAAAACCAGTAACAATCATAATAAAAAAAAGATATAAAAAAGACATGATCAAAAAAAAGATATAAGCAAGCAACAGAAGAATAAGAACAGAAGCAGCATATTCAGAACCCTATACTTTTGTGCCCGAAGGAAATGAACTCAAGCGCTATCTTGAAAGATTTGTACAAACTACAAACGTAAACGAAATATAGTGTTTTTTGCATTTAAAAATTTTTCCCCGCACAAAGATTTCTTGGCCGATCTTCGTACATGTAGAAAGTAGCCTGTAACCGAAAAACGCTTTTTGGGAAGTAACATTTTGAACGGTTATTTTTCTAAACAAGTATTAACTGATTATCCATATAATTTAATATATACGTTCCACAGTGTTACAAGCCTATTTTTAGATATTCTTCAATTAAAAATTTTTTGCTTCCAAATTTTCAATTTGGTCCCTAAAAATTCAGGCCTAGGAGCCATTTGGCTCCTGGTTTTCAAACAAAGAAAAGCCTGCTTGGACATAGGAAAAATTGAAAAATAAGCTTGTGAAATATGTTTTAATGTGTATTAAATGATAAAGTTGAGAAAACTTCTCATCTCAATTTGCCTATGATCATCTCAATTCGTGATACTTATCAAGTGAGGAAAAATAAGAATTATCAAGGCAAAAAATTGGAATCTCAATTACTCTAGGAAAAAGTTGAACATTAATGTTTAGCAATGTTTTTTGTACGACCTTTTTTGTATACGTACGTATCGTCCAAAAAAATTTTGTACCAAGAAAATTTTTTGTTCACTAAAACGTATTTGTCACAAAACTTTTTACACATAGCACTCAAGTTCATGTTCTTCATAGCACAAAAGTACATGGCCTTGAAAAATGCAGCTTCTGTTGTTTCTTATCTTTTCATCCAATTTTTATGTGCTGATATTCTAAAATGCTGGAACATCAATTCCTCAATAATACAAGAAAAATAAGGTTCAAATTATGTGTTCGAAAACATATTTTTAATATTTTACAAATTCAAAAAATATGCAATCACTGTCATGAAGTTTGTAAAACTGGAAAGATACATTTTCTGAAAATTACTTCCACGATGCGTTTGAATTCAATTCAAACTCGGCCTTATATTTAAAAGCATGGTTAGAAACATTTAGATTTTGAATTTTTAAAAATCAACAAAATTCGTATTCCTTATGTTTCCGGAAATTCTTTTTCGTAAAAAGTACGATTTGGGGAAAAACAGTGGATGAACCAATCTAAAGAATTCGTAAATGGAAAATTTTTCGGTGTCATCTGATTCTAGAGCCTGGAAAACGTTTTCTGGCCAGGAAATGCCGACACATTCTCTTTGTAAGCTGCACAATGATTAAAAAAATCCTTGTACGAAGCCAAAAATGTTTGCCTTGTACAAAAAGCACCGATATTTAGGAAAAAATATAGTCAGGCTTAAAACTGGCGCGGAGCAATAAAAATTTTCAGATGTTAAGCTTCTAAAACGCACTACGGTGCATCTTTTAGGTTTTGACCATTAAAAAAACAACTACATCATAAAAATCATCGATAGAATTAAGTTTTCCAGCTAATCACCCTGACGAACATCTGAAAACCTCTTGGTTGCATAAAAACGCTGAGTCAAGTTTCCTCCTTCCTCCTGGATCGACGAACTTGCGTAGAAGTAAAAACAGGAAACAAGCCCGAACATTAAAATGTTTGCGTTTTTGCAGCTTTGTAACTATGCGAAAACGCATTTTTTACTATGAACAGCACGTAAAACGAAAGTCGTTTCAGGTTTGATTAGTTTTTGAATTGTCAATATTTTATACTATGAGATACCGGAGCCGAATTCCTCACATATTGTGTCTTAAAATATGGTTTTATTCGATACAATACATTGTCTAGCGAACTCAAAGTGCTGCTTGGCTACTCCGAAGGAAATATGAGCACAGATTTTGATCACAAATCAGTTTCAGTTCCTTGAACTGCCCACTTTTGAATCGCCTTACCACAGCGTGTTCAATTTCTTTAAAGCGCCAATGATCACTCTCTGGGTACAGCCCATGTGGGTCGAAATCGTCAACATTTTTAAATAAGAACCCAGTCAAACGAGCTTTGACATATTGAACACCCAATGTTAGATTCTTCTCTCTTATAGCAGACAGAAGTTGCCACGGATCAATGATGCCTTCGTTTTCCAGTCCTAAAATAGAGGAGGGAAAAGTTATGTCTATTGGTCAACGTACCGGAAGTCAGCTGACCGAACGATCCCAAAGCTATATCATCAAATTTCATAAACGGGAATTTATCTCGCAATTCATCGGTAGACATGAGGCGAACTTTAGCACCTAGATCCCTATAAAGTAACGTCTTCGATACAGATATGAAAGCTTACTAATGGTAGATTCATCCGCATTTCGAAAACAACTAATTAAGATATGCTTTCTGAGAAGTTCGAAATTGTCTATGATAAGTTCAAAATTGATCATACCTGAAAATCTGATGCTAAGTATTAGTGCGTCATTTATTTCGCATGAAATTCCAAATTCGCACAGCTACAGTATCCCAAACTTAGGAATTCATAAATTTTTCGACATTTTCTGCTATGTGCACGCGATTCAAAATATTGAAGCGTAGAAAAAACGTGTAACTTCATAGTAAAATGTTTATCATCAGCTGGAGAAAATTTCCTATAATTCGGCATAGGAAAATTTTTCTAATCTAGTACTTGCCACTTTCGCGCTATTTAAAATGTCAGAAAAGAAATGAAGAAAGACCGCAACGGTCATTTGGGGCCCTTTTGGGACACCTTCCGATAGAATGTCGCAGAATTTTTACTTTATTTCTGTAGTCAGTTATGTTCAACATATTGCTTTAAAATATTAAACGGATTTGCTTAGCATTTTACGAGCTGTAGAGATTTGTACGCGTTTTACCCCTTTCCAAGTATGCTTACATTGTAAAAAACTGTAACCTGAAGTTCGGGTGAAGTTTCATTGATCTAGCATTGATGTTTGCTGAATAATATGCCTCAAATGAGGGGTCGGAAATTTTCATTAAATTCTTGAAATAGAGTGATTCTTTAACGCCCACTTCCAATCTTAAGCAAGAATTACGGCCTCTGTGTATTACTGCGATCAACTATCATTTTTCTTTCAACTATCAAGGTGTCTCCTGTCTTGCAGAGCCATTGCAATCTCCTTCAGACTTAAAATTATTTGAACTCAGACAACTTTCCTGCAGCTTATACCAGATGACAGGCAACATTTTCAGAAATCAGTCAACCATGATTTCCAATGTCGACTAAAGGCTGTAAAGACGTATATAACATTATGAAGCAGATATGATAATTAAAAATTTTATCAAATTGATTTTAAAATATTTTCATAACATTTTTTTGGTTTTGCGATTGTTACGCTGATAATTTTTTCTGAAAACAAATTTTCTTCAACAACTCAATCACAGCTCGTACATTTTTTTTCGTTTTAGTAGCTGCCTATTTTTCTCCAAGTATTTCTGCTTTAACTCTTTGGCAGTTCTTCTTTGTGCCGAAAATTTGTGCTTTTTACCCAACTTTTTCCACAATTGTGTATTGCAATCTAATTTTTTCCCAAATACGAAAGATATTTTAAAACACATTCTACACAAAAAGACTAATATAGTTGCTAATTGTGTGCAAGTTAGAATAATGAATACTTATTGAAGTGACATAAGTGTTTTGAGAGGTGTATTCATATGCAAATGAAGGGGGGCTTTAAGATTTTTTTATTCCTTCTCTATATAAATTCTATGTATCATCTACAACATAATGTGTTCCGCAACCAAATGGTCAGCTGAATTTCAAGTTAATCTGTCATCAATTGCGTTTCGGCTGTAATAATCTGAAACATGGATACAGGATTAATGATGAACTTTTACTCGAAACAGAAAATTTTATCATAGATTTGAGTGTAGTGTCATCGGAAAATTAATGAAGTGTCAGTACAATTAAAAAATGCTCATTCAAGACTTCATCATTTCTAAAAGTTTTATTAGTAACAATGTTCACCAACTAAACTAAACCATGTTAAGTTTATGTGAGACTTCTAAATTGAATAGGCTACAACTGTATGATCATCCCACTCACTAGCTGATATAAAAACTGTTGAAAAAGTGCAAAAATATCTGTCAACGAGTATCATAAACTTTCCGGATTATTGTTATCCTGAGAAACTCGCTATTTTGAAATGAGTTCGCTTTGAAATATAGAGAATACAAATGCCAAACTATATTGTCTGTTATATAAAATATGTTCGGGTGAACATAATTAGCAGAAAAGTCTAAATCCTGAAAAATATATATATATCTTCAAGAAAAACGTTGAATATGAATAGTTAGAAACGAACTAGAACTATAGATGCACTTAAATAAAAAATGCTAATTGAGTACGGTTCTAGACTCCCTAACATCACTTCAGTCATACTTATGGATCTTGAGTAAGCTAGAAGGGCTAAATTAGAATTTCGTCAGGGGAGTAAACTGGTTTTGTTTTATGAAAACTCGAAGAGAAAAACCTCAAGGGGCAAAATCCTTTGGCAGTAACTGGGATCCTACTAAAAAGTGCATGTACAGCACCTCCTGGGACCGTATTCATAAAGGAGGCTTAAGTCTATAGACCGAGCTAAAGTCTATAGACTGGTCTACATTTAGACAGGCCTAAAGTCTGTATTCATGAAAGATTTTTGGCTGTCTAAATGTAGACCGGTCTATAGACTTTAGTCCGTTAGAGAAAGACTTGTAGAAACCATACATGTAATTGGGGGGAGCGCTATGGGAACCCCCCCCCAGAAATCGTCGACCATATGGCTAGCCATTAGGCGACCGCCCCCCCCCAGGATTTTCCAATCCAATGGCTAGCCATATGGTAGCCGTAGGGACCCCAGTACTTTTGGTCGGAAAAATACCGAAAAATGTCAATTTTCGAACGAAAAGTGGTAAAAAATGTCAATTTTCTTGGTGCTTCGCGCATGGATACATTTTTTCAGTCTTTTTAGGGAAAAATTATGATTTTTTGAACTATTTTTCGGACTTTTTTCGTGAAAAAATCGAATTTTTTTTTCTTGAGAGACCCCTCCCCCCAAACTTTTGGGAATTACTGACCCCCGGTCCCAAAAAGTCGCCCAACCCCCCCCCCCCCAGACCTCGGGGATCCGTTACATGTATGGTAGAAACTGAGATGGACATTATCTCATGGTTGTGAAAAAACGCCAGAGTCGACCCATTTTGTGTCGACGCCGATTTGCATAGATGTCGCGCATAAAAGGCCCGAGCGTTCATGAAATCGGCGGCTTAACTGGCCATTAATATACTTTTATTGATTTATTGTATTTGTGGAGGATTCGCCTAAATACAACGTCCGACACCTGGGCATTATTGGATCTTCTCGCAGTGGAGGGATCACTGGTTCGGTTTTGCCCGTTGATTGGAAGTTACCTGAGCTCTGACTGTTATCAGATCAACTGCAGTTCTTTAGAACGAAAGCAGCTGATCATTTTGTTAGGATTGGGACAGACTGAACGGTTGCACACTATTTCTACCTAAGGTTTCGGCTGATTAGGTCCTTTTCATTCTCTTTATATACTTCTTCATCAAACCCAAGTCCAATTTCGACAGAGATATTAGTAAAAGAATCGAATGCTAGTAGCCCAAACTCTATAAATAATTTAGATAGAACTTTTTGGAAGATGTTTTTGGCTTGGTCACAGGGAGATCTACAGATCAATCCCCAGTTTGCCGCATTTCGGAACAAAAAGCTCAAATGCCAAGAAAAAAAGTTTCCCAAACCATTAATTTAAATGTAAAATGTTCAAATATGCTACAGAGAAGATACAAATGATTTCAAATGGCTCAACCAAATATTTTATCGTCATTATATCATGAAAAGCTTTTATAGGCGATAGAATAGTCTTTGAGGCTGCATCACTGATTGATAAATGTTCACAATAATGTTCAAATTTGTAAAAAAATTCCACTTTCAATCAACGAAGAGAAAAAGTAGGATATGCTTTTATATGCCTTTCACATTCATAAATGAAGCATAGAAATAAAAAAATACTCCAAAAATAAAATATTATGTTGATGATTGACCAAAGGGCATAAGAGTCGCCATGCTTCACTTCCAAGTTTGAATAAATCAAGTTAGAAATATATTCCACCGCGTGAAAAAAAACACAAAAACTAATACCTATCGGACCAATAGTTTGTTTTTTATAAAATGTTTTCAAATTGAAAGAAGACAAAAATCAATTATGCAATCAAAATCGTGTTTACAAGACTTTCACATTAAAATTCTTCACTCTAAAGATTGTTAAAAGTTGATTGAATAAGCTCGCAAATTTCCACGTGATGAATGTGTTATAGGAATCTAAAATAAGTACTTGCATTCCAATTTTATAATTTAGAAACATTTCGAGAAAAACCGACTATAGTCCAATATTTTGCTGGTCCTTGATCAGGATAATGAGTTTCAGACCGAGATTTACACCTGATGAGAGAGCAATGATCGTTTATGTACTCAGAAAGAATGGAAACAATAAATCAACCAGTACATCTGTAGTAACGAAATAATTTTAAACTTCTATCATTGAAACTCAGCTACACTAGAACAAGCGAGTAAGCATTTCTGACGAATTTCTTTCTCCCATATACCAAAGTTCTAAAGAAAAACAGGAATACCTACCAGGAAAACCAGCTTTTGAATGAAATCAGCTTTCACTTTTTGAATTTGGTCTCCAGTTTCAAAACTGATATACTGTGGCACATGGGTTAAAATCGCAGCAGTGACTTTATGAATAATTTGATATGCCGTTGGTTGACTAATTTTTTTTGTCACCGATTATCATTTGAAAAGTCCCAGAAATAGTACCGTAAAGCAATGCAAGCTTGCAAAATCGCAGGAATAGCTCGATTTCTCTAGGTCAGACTTTCAATATCTCTATGAATCAATTCAGTAATACCTCACCTTGACGATAAACTAAATCTCTGCATGAGTTTCGTATCAGACAACGCTAAGGGATTCCGTATATCTCGAAAAACTTCTTCCCGCCTCAATGCCCTTTGATATTCAACACCCAAATTTCGAAAAAGCAACCACTTCAATAAAAAATTTTGGTCTATATACAATTAGGCCGCTAGGGAACCAGGCTAAATTTTTGGTCTAAAAGTCGACCGATTTAGACCGACTTTTAGACTTTTTATGAATACCATTTTTTCTCGATTTCGGTCTACAGGGGATACGGACAATTCGCTCCCAGTAATTGACCCCCAATTCACTGTTTTTTAATTTAAAAAATTCTGATTTAAAAATAATGCCACTAGGTTGTTAGCAGTTATGTAATAGCATTTCTACACATCCACACATAACCTAGAGATTTTTTCCCAGCCGAAATAGCATGTTCATTTACGAATTCTGCATGCACAGTGCAAGTATTATGCACAAGAAGAAAAAGATTTACAGCAATGTTTCAGATAAAGGTCCACAAATAATTTTTTTTTAAAATTTTCTTTGAATGTACTGTGCGGTTAGTACTAAGTCAGTATAAGCATTTTTTACTCGTACAGTCAGCAATACAGGCGTTTGAGCAGTAGATCCCTAGAATTGAAGTGACCGGTTGTTTTTCCACTTGAAACAAAATGTTTGGCCGAGTTCAAAATGAAAGTTTGCAGCTGAAATTTATTTGACTGTAAATAATCAATTTCGACCAAAAATCTGTGAAAAAACTCAACACTGGGAATTTACAAATCAATATTTTTCCAAGTTTGTAATGATGGTGTCCTCCTAATCCCCAGAAACCATGCCAAATTTTAGTCTGATGGCGTGAATACCCGGTAGAATTTACGCAGAATTTTAATGTGTAACACGGATATCATAGGCATGATTGGAGTCCTTTATGTTCTTCGATCTGCATTTGTTTTTTATGTTTTTTGGTCCCCTTTTCGTTTAATTTTCTTCTTGTATTCCTCTTTTTTGTCTTTAATCTTTCTTGTTTAGTTTCTTCTTCTATATATTTTTGATTACTTTTTACTCATTCTTCTTTTCTGACTTTTTCCTTTATGTTTTTCTTCTGTTTTTTCTATTCTTATTTTTTGTTTTTGGTACACCGAAAAGTTGTCACGAAAAAGATAGTGAAGAATACGATAGAGTCCCACGTAGAATAATTGTGATACTTTGTCATAATCTTCATTGCTCTCCATAGATCCCGATAAAAAGTTAAAAGATATGAAGCTGGAAAAAGAAAATCTGGAGATATATTACATAACATATCATGGAGTTGCTTTTAAATCTAAAACTAGGTGAGTATAGTACCAGGGGCGAATTCATGGCGGGCGAATTGTCCGGGGGCGAACTGCAGTGAGGGCGAATTGTCCTAGAACCCGTAAATAGACTTTAGCCTTTTTATTACTACGGTCCATACATGTAATTGGGGGTGGGGGAAGTGCTATTGGAGCCCCCCCCCACCCCAAAATCGTCGACCATATGGCTAGTCATTGGGCGACCGCACCCCAGGATTTTCCAATCCAATGGCTAGCCATATGGTAGCCGTGGGTACCCCCATACTCTTGATCGGAAAAATACTGAAAAATGTCGATTTTTTGATGAAAAATTTCAATTTTTAAACAGAAAATGGTAAAAAATGTGAATTTTCTTGGCGCTTCGTGCCATGAATACTTTTTCGATCTTTTCACGAAAAATTACTATTTTTGAACTATTTTTCGGACTTTTCTCGTGAAAAAATCGAATTTTTTTTCCTTGAGAGACCCCTCCCCCTAAAATTTTGGGAATTACTGACCCCCACCCCAAGACCTCGGGGTCCCGTTACATGTATGCTACGGTCGTCCCTGGGCTAAAAAGACTGGTAGCAACTCGCATACATACCTGTACTTAGGGTGGGAGGTTGGGGGGGGGGGGGATCCCCCCCCCAACTTGGCCAACCATGTACATCACCCAACCCCCCCCCCAGTTTGGAGAAAATCAAAAAAATTTGCAAAAAAGTACATGTTTTTGGCCTTTTTGGGAAAAATTTCGACTTTTTTTCGACCCCCCCCCCAACCGGTCGGAGGTCTTACAGGTATGCTCGCATATGGTTCAAAAAACCTCGACGGGTAGTGAATGAGCATTCGAGAGGCTTGGTAGGGTTCCCTATATATATAATCCAGTACCGTACCCAGGATTTGTCCAACGAGGGGCGGATTTTCAAAAATTTTAAAAAGTATCATTTTACGTAGCGTACTAAGTCCTGCAATTTAAGTAAATGAAGAATTGTATACAGATTTATATATATCTATTAGAAAATATACAATGTGTAAGAATTTTTAGCAGTCAGTAAAAGTACGTATTCAATAAAAAATTTTCATTGCCAAAGGGGGTCGGCCGCCCCCCCCCCCGCCCCCTGGGTACGGCCCTGATATAATCTAAATATAATTTCACTGATATAATGTTCATGCTACTGTAAAAATTTCAGAACGCCATGTTGTTAGTCGCATGACATATGTTCGAAAAACCTGAGTGAAAGGACTCAAGTGGTGGAGGAAATGTCGCCTGTTTGTGGGTCCTGTATTCCAGGTTCATGGATTCTGCACTATTTCTTAGTATATGCGTTGCTCTCATAGGGGGCAATATTTAGTATACCCCCATCTCCGAATTAGACTAATGATGAGTGCGGTACAGATGGACGTTTTAACTCAAAGTTTAAGTTACTATAGCTTCATGCAGAATACACTGATTCATACTTCCTCATAAATTTATCGATGAAACTCGGCGTCATGCACACGTAGAAAACATCTAAATTTTGGGCCCAACGGTTTTTAAGATTAAAGGGAGGGGTGTTTTTGCCTATTCGTACATTTTTTCCGAATTTGCAGAAACCATCTTAATATAAAGGTCCGGGCTTGTATTGCTCTTTCCAGGGTAACCTACATCTCTGGTACAGAGCACTTTGCAGCTGGATCAAAGCAAAGTTCTTTATATCAAGGCCGTATATCTTTGTAACGATCCTAATCGAGCTTCGATTTCTTCGATTAAATTACAGAATGCCGAATGGAGTACTTTTCGTACCATCTCTTCCGAGCTTACATGAAAGGTATATTACTTTATGCGCCCTACCCTTCCCGCAGACAGACCCCAAGTGATCGCTAGCGAGCTATATCACTTTTTCTGAAGTGATGAAGTGTATGTAAGGTCGATTCTGCACATACTTTGACCAGGAAAGTTTTGCAGACACAGCAATCAAGTTTCTGGTTGCCCAACTGAATTTCCCTGTCAAATTGTATATACAGTTACAGAACATCCAAGAGCCCGACGGTCCCTTTGATAGGTTACAGAGTTTACTGTCCAAAAATGCATTTTTCTGTATTTTAAAAACTGAAGATACTGTTAATTCTAGATTAGAAACTGTTGTTCTAGCATGTATTATAGTTTTTAAACATCACCAAATTATGAATAAATACCTGACGTTGCAGAAATCCTGAAAACCAAATATCGTGTTAGTGATGCAAGCTATTTCGCTGGTGCAAGCAGTGGCGGATCCAGAATTTTTTTTAGGTGGGGGGTGCGGTGCTCAAAATTAAGTATTTTTCGAAAAAAATTCAAAAAATTTTCAAAATTTTTTCCAAATTTGCCTATAGGTATACAGAAAAAATCGTATTTCAAAAGTTTCGGGGGGGCGGCCGCCCCTTTAAATCCGCACTCCGGTGCAAATAACCCCGTTTAACGTATCCATCTTGAACCCTCCCCTACAAAGTAGCCAAAAAGGTGACGTCCGACCAATTTTGTCTGACACGTATGCTTCGAGATAGTTTGAATAACGTTTGTAAATAAATCGGGTAAATTTCACCAGTGCACTTGTTCGGAAAAAATTTAATATTTAGACTTGTCACGTTCGCGTGCCTTCAATGATTGCTGCATCTCGTTGATGACAATTTAGTGGGACAGGTTAGTATTTTTGTATCAATTTGCAGTATGCTCAAAGACCCGCAGCACCCAAAACCGTACGCAAATCTGATTGAGTTTTAAGCACAATATGTTGAACATAAGTAAGTATACGAGTAGAAATGAGGAAAAAATCTACAATAGCCTATAGGTAGATGGGTAGGTGCTCCAAAACGCTTCACACGGCTTTTCCGGATTTTTCGACACTTCAACATCATATACGTACGTTTGATTACAGTCACGTCATTCCTAGGCTGTGGACACCTAGAAACCCGCATACAGTACAGAACGAGAAAGGCTGAAAATTTCAAACATTCCGAACTTTAATGTACTGTATTCATGTGAATTTTGCATTTTCACACGGAATGAATGCTGTCATGCTACTCGACGTGTAAAACTATGAAAATATCTCATTTTGAGATATAATTTTTCAACTTATCATAAGTATTATAGCACAAGGTCGAATCCCCCAGAAAGCGTGTCTTAGAAAACAATCATAATAAATTTTGCGATAGAATATGCAAAAAATAATATAAAAAATCCTGCAGTCGTAGCGTAAAAAATCATGCTTTATTAGGTGCCGGAATCAGCTGCTGTGCACTCTTGGTACCTTTTCAAAACTCAATTGCATCCTGAAGTTAGTAGCAAAAAGCGCGATATTTGACTCGATAAACCATGAGAAAAATATTCACTTCAACCATTCAACGATGAAAATTGCACTCTGTCAGATCCAAAGTAGTGGAGTATATCCTAATAATGAATTACGTTGATATAATTAGTTACATCCTCACTTACGTTTGGGTTTTCCAGTTTGTGTACAATTTATCAGCCGATTCCTGAGTCGTTGCGAGAAATAAATAACCCATAGGAGTAAAATGAATGTCGGGCGGCTCGCTATCTAAAATACAGTAAGAATTATATAAGCTACATATGGCAGTACAAGGTCATTATTGTTCATACCTGTAAGAAGTCCTACCAGTTGAGGGGAGAGTAAACTCAAAATCTTGGAGGTGGGGGTCCTAACATTTCCAATTTTTTTTTGGGGGGGGGGGCGAAAAAAACCCGCAAAAAGTCGAAAAAATTTCTGAAAAAGGCGATTTTCCCCTAAATTTTTCCGAGTTTGGGTGAAGTTAGGTATAGGGTTCACCAAGTGGTGGAGGTCCCCCAACTCCGCTCAATTACAGGTATGTTATTGTGCGACACGAGACGAAAGATCACATAGGTACACAATTATTACTTAATGGAAGTATATTGAATTTTTAATACACATTTGGATTACGTGAAGAGTAGATCTACTAACGAGACCACATTTAACTAGATGAGCATTAAGCAATTCTTCACGCACATACCCAAAATTCTCAAATGTTCTCCGGCGTTTCTCAAAAATTCGGCTGTAAATAACGACATCTCTATATTTTCTGGTATGCTAAATTGTTGCCTAATACCACCGGCCGACAAAACCGTTGAACATTTACTGAACTAAAAAATGATGTTAAGCCTGATTTTAAATTATTTAAAAACACCAGAAAATTTGAATCTTGTCATACCTGAGCAATGCTGAGCTATTGGATTATTACGTTTCTGGCTTCGATAGGTGAGTTGGTGGCTCTCAGTGCTCAGGAAAATGAAGTGTTTGAAAGGAATAATTCGAGTTTTTAAACTAATTTTTTACTCAAACATACAAACAACTTTTTCGAAAAGTGACAACCAACCTAAGAAAATACTGGACTGATAGCCACGTACTAAATAACTTTTGCTCAGGTACGCCCCTCATGGCAATTGCTAATACAGGATTATACTTACTGAATGATCTCCTTCGATAATCGTCACTGTCGTATCTTCGTCGCGACAGCGTTGCTTCAGCCACCAAGCGATACTTGAACCCATCAGACCACCGCCGATGATCAAAACCGTGGGATCCGTGGGTATATATTCATGAATTTGTGGATCTCTATATGGATGCTCCAAAAGCCCCATTCTGCCATAGTAATCGCGCTGTGCATTTTTGAATCGCCTCTTCAAACGATCTAAGTCGGCTTTAAGGTAATAGGCAGCTCTGTGAAGGGGATATTGTTCTTCGTGATAGAACTTTTTGGCGTCGTATTCGTCAAACTTAGAGATGGCCGAAACGTGAATAAGTCGATTATTGACAAGACACCTCAAATTTTTTGAGTACAATGAAGTGGGTAACTTCGGCAGACGCATTCTTGTCGATGATGGAAAATTTCGGAGCAGAATTGTATATCATATCATCTAGAACATAACATTAAATAATATATCGCAAAAGGATTTGCATACTATTTCATGCATCCCGAGCTAACCACATTAGATAAGAACGTCAGTAAATGGTCACGTAACAACAGCTTCATTTGAATCATCTACATTTTGTAAAATCCGTCTAATTTACGGTTAAACTTGCTATAGAAAAGAGCTTTAGAAACCGAATTTCTGAACAAAATAACTTCACTTTAGCGGGTGACGAAAAAACCGGAACATGATAATCAGGAACGTCGAAAACGGAACCACCACCCCCATACATGTAATTGGGGGGGAGGAGTGCTATGGGAACCCCCCAGAAATCGTCGACCATATGGCTAGCCATTGGGCGACCCCCACCCCAAATTTTCCAATCCAATCGCTAGCCATATAGTAGCCCTAGGGACCCCAATAGTTTTAGTCGGAAAAATACTGAAAAATGTCATTTTTTTCATCAAAAATGTCAATTTTTGAAAAAAATGGTCAAAAACGTCAATTTTGTCGGCTTTTCGCGCCATAAGTATATATTTTATCATTTTTTAGACAAAAATTACTACTTTTTGAACCATTTTCGGACATTTTTCATGAAAAAATCGAATTTTTTTTACTTGAGGGACCCCTCCCCCCAAAATTTTGGGAATTACTGACCCCCGGCCCGAAAAAAGTGCTCCAACCCCCCCCCCAGACCTCGGAGCTCCGTTACATGTATGACCACCCCCCCAAAAAAAACGTTAATTGCAGAAATATCAACAAATTGCAGCGCCTAACTCTATAACATTTTTGTTTACTAATGGCGAGACCAACTGTTTAATATCATTATTATTGATGTATTCTGACTCAAAACTTTCAATTTTTCTTTTTTCTTGGTAATTAACAGACTCCGGAAACCGCAGTTACTATTTGCCCTAACGAGAAACTATAAGTTACTTTCTCTAATGAATGGTATCGGTTATCTAGCTGGGATCCACTTTTTGACGTCTTACGATTTCATTTTTACAATTTTCGAGTCTATGGTTTCGGTTTTACTAATTTCGAAACAGCCGTTTTCTTTAACCAGAGTGCCTCATGGGGAGGGGTATGAGGGGGGTATTACCCCTACCTAAAGTCCTTAAAAACGAGCACTGGCTGCTTAATTTTGAGACAAAATGACGTGTTTAGTGGACATTTAGCTAACACTACCCCCGCAAATTTTCAATTTTACCCCTACCTGAAAAATCTGACCTTGGGGCCCTCTGTCTTTAACTGTATTGAAAGCAAAGTATAAACGTCAAAATAAGACAACAAATGTTGAGAAATATTTTTCAAAATGCAAATATACTAGGTAGTTTGCGACAATTTTCCTAGTGGATGAGCAAATCTAGTTTTTAATGCTAGAAGAATTATAAAATTGGAATGTCCAGCTCAATCAGAAAGTTCGCAGAATTTTTATAAAACTTTGAATTGAACAGAATTCATTCGAATCATTTCACTTCTCATTGAGGGATGTTCCATTTAACCGAAACCGTGAAAACCGTCATTTTTTCTGAAAGCGAAACCATGAAACCCAAAATTGAAAAACCGAAACTGGAACCGGCATTTTGGGGAAGGAGGTGAATTTGTCGATTTTCGCTGTTGTTTGCATAGTTTTAAAAATAAGGTACAAGATCAGCAGAATCTACAGCCCCACGAGAAGATAATGCTGTTGCAGTGAGGCAATGAAAACTTTATTGAATAACATAATTTCCAACACACAAAATCCAATTTTTTATCATTTGAAAAATTCAATGAACTTATATTTCAAAAATGATAGGTTCTCCATTAACTATTTGAAGTATTATTTCGCGATGGCTGAAAAATTACCCCAGCACCATTGAACAATCGTTCTGAAGGCACACTAATGGCTAGTGCACTGAGATAACGCCTTGCAAGTTTCGCCTAAGTTGGGTATGTTTTTTGTTGATTTTCCATCATTGAAGCGGAACTATGTCATTGAATGCCCGTTTTTTGTTTATAATCGTTTTACATTAGTAAGTTAAGTTTCCGTACGTAGATAATATTCATGGTGAAAAAGCCCTCCTATATTATCAAGATTTCTTGCTCATTGGATGATAAATCAGGGTAGTGCAAGAAATTTCACTTAAAGCCTTTTCACTTATATTCAGTTTCAGTTGATTTTTCAAATCGTCATATTGCTTCCAAATCAGACTTTTATAAAAAAATTTTTTTTGAGCTGATATGTCCAAAGCTTAAATTTGTTGAAAAAATCCATCAGCACTTTGATAAAACTAGAAGTAAGCCAGGTTGAATTAATCATTATTCCACACTAACTTTTTTAATCAAGTTGAAGAAACTTGGATGATAAAGTTGATGAAACTTCAATAACACTAAAAGGTTGATCATGAACAGTAAAAACTTGTGCAATAGCTACATCAATTTCCCCAGACCTCAGATCAGCATTATCCATTTTCTTCAGTACAACAAAATGAGAAAAAGAACTTTGCTTGCCCATTTCATCTTTCAATTCCAATAAATATAAAACAAACTATGGAAACCAAACCGAAACAGTGTTTTTTTTGTACTTGGTCCATTTGTACTGATACAAAAGACATCTCAAAAACCGTTTGTACTCCAAAATTTGCGAAAATTTGCTGAAATAACATTTATTGTAATAAAATGCAACAAACATGATGTGAAATATGAAAATGTTGGACACTTTCATGAGACACATAAGAAAACTATATGAATGCACACACATAAAACAGTTGATCATGATGCACAGAACATGCACTAGTAAGATACTCCACAAAAAGCTTATTATTATGTCACAGCTGCTAGTTTTTCATTATCGATGCGGATGCATAACGAAAAGTCCTAACAAGTCCATTGATACTGAATACTGACAGTTATTGACTGATGGAAAAATTTTCTGCGCTAAAATTTTCGTTTGTACTCTGGACCAGGCTTCTTTATTTTGCACAGGACAGGTTGCAATGTGCAACTTGAGGCAAAAATTCAGTTGCGAAGAAAAATTCATGGTTGCTCACTCTAAAATTGATAAATTTATCTGTATTATCCGAAAAACGATACAAATCAAGTTTTTTGTATTGCATTCAATTCGCGTCAGTTTTAGACATTTAAAATTGAATCTCCTGAGTTCTAGAGGAAAAATATGAGAAGACTGGCCATGATAGCTTGTTCGGTGTGATGTGCGAAACGCTAAAAAATTCAGATTATGAGACCATACCAGTAAGAGGTCCGATCAGTTGGGGGGAGGGTAAACCGAAATTTTGGCGTGGAGGTCCCAACATTTCCCAAATTTTGGGGAGGGGGGTCGAAAAACCCCATGAAAGGTCGGAAAATTTCCGAAAATTTTCCCAAAAAAGGCCAAAAACCCTCCCCCCCAACTTTTACCCTCCCCCCCTAACTGATCGGACCTCTTACAGGTATGGTCTCATAATCTGAATTTTTAGCGTTTCGCACATCGCACCGAGCAAGCTATCATGGCCAGTCTTCTCATATTTTTCTTTTAGAACTCAGGAAATTCAATTTTAAATGTCTAAAACTGACGCGAATTGAATGCAATACAAAAAACTTGATTTGTATCGTTTTTCGGATAACAGATAAATTTATCAATTTTAGAGTGAGCAACCATAAATTTTTCCGCGCAACTGAATTTTTGCCTCAAGTTGCACATTGCAACCTGTCCTGTGCAAAATAAAAAAGCCTGGTCCAGGGTACAAACGAAAATTTTGTTGTGGGGGTCCCGAAAAACCGAAAATTTTGTTGTGGAGGTCCCGAAATTTCCAAAATTTTGGGGAGAGGGGTCGAAAACATCCCAAAAGTCGAAAAAATTTCAAAAATTTTTCCATATTTTCCATAAAAAGCCAAAAAAAGCAACCTTTTTCTAATTTTTCCTAGTTTAGGGGCTTGATATAGGGTTGACCAATTTGGGAGTGAGGGTCCCAACATTTGGGTATAGGGTTCGACCAAGTTGGGGCGAGGGGGGTAAACACGAAATTTTGGGGGAGGGGGTCGAAAAAAGTCGAAACTGTGTGGTTGGGTATATGATTGACCAAGTTGGGGGGGGGTAGCCCCCTCCAAGCCTCCCTCAATTACAGGTGTGAATCCCTCCAACATACCCGTATCCAGGATTTTCAAAAAAGAGGGGGGGGGGGATTTTCTAAATTTTTTTCAGAATTTACTGAATAAAAATATCATTTTTGCAGTAAAAACGATTTATTTTCAGTTAGTTTATGTGTGCTTGGATTCAGGTTTTTCTGCACAAGCCAGGTTGCATTGTGCAACTTGGGGAAAAATTTTAGTTGCACAGATAGATTTTTGGTTGCTCACTCTAGAATCAATAAATTAGTTTATGTTTTTCGGAAAAAATATCAGAAGATAGCTTTCTTGTATTTCATTCGATTTACGTCGGTTTTCAACTTTTAAAACCCAATTTTCAGAATTTTGGAGAGGAAATGAAAAAGATTTATTGTATATATGAATTAACTTGTCCGGCGCCTTTTCTATCGATTTGGATATTCTGAAATGCTGGAAAATGAATCTTTTCACTTTTTATTTCCTAGACAGAAGGTTTAATTTTTCAGTAAAGTTCGATGAATTTTCAGTCGGGCACACTACAAATTAAAAACTAGGAGAGCAACCAAGAGTTTTAATTCTCCTTGGACTAAAAATGTTTTAATCACACAAGTGTCAAAATTTTAGTAGAGATCGCAAAAAAAATTTGGGAAAATACCCGAAAAAATCTTTCTTTTTGTTAAATTTGCCAAAAAACGACACACGATCATACCTTTGTCCATAATATGTTGATAATTAAAAGCTTTAAGTATAAGCTAGATTGACATTTTCTAACCGCGCACTGAAATAATATAGAAAAGTTATTGAATGATTAAAATCCGGTGATTCGCACCGGAAAATTTTCACTACTTTCCATTTTATTACGCAAATATGATTTGGGAATTGTGATGTAATAAGTACGATGATATTGCTGAAAATTTTTAATGTAAAAAAATTTAGGGGAGGAATTCCCCTCTTCCCCCCTCTAGATACGGGCCTGCCCCTACAGGCATAGGTCAATCTCAAACATTTGCCAATCCACCATTTTGCCAATAAATGAAAAGAAATTGTTCTTGAATGATATATAAAGAAAAAAAGCGAGACATTTCACCTCGAATATTAACGACGCATTAGAAATGATGAAACTCTGAATTACCCAGGGTTGGGAAAGAACTCATTTCCAAAATTTCGAATTTGGGTTTTTTAGGTTTTTTATGGGTTTCATCAGGTTTTTTTTTTAATTTCACAATGGTGGATCTGAACCAAGTAAAAATAAAGCAAATGCAACATCACTAAAGTTTTATTCCTCATAAACCAAAACATTTTCAGATCATTTTACCTAATTTCAAAACAAAAATACACAAATTACTAATCGTAACAATTAAAATCATCTACCCGTTTAAATTAGAATAGTTTCTTGGCTAAATCAATGCCGCTGATTACGAATATGATATCAAAAATTTTACAGGAGCAAGTCTTCACGTGTTTTACCAACTTGCACACACATATAGTATAATCATGCGTTTTTCCTTTTGTACTGAGTTGTGCTATACTTTTCCATGATACATTATCGACAATATCTGGTGTTTTATCAAAAGGAAAATGCTAAAAATAGACTACTCGATAATTGACGCACATAATAGGATTTGTAGCTTAATATTTGTTGTGAAAAATTGTATTGGTTTGATTTTATTAATAGCTGATCTGGCTATATATGAATTCTGTCAATATACAACAGACGAGAATATGGCAACACAAGCGTTAGTTATTTCGAACTTACATTATGTTGAAACTTTCATTTTGTTCTAGTTACTTTTTTTAACATTGTCCAATTTCTGGATATTTTTTCTCGCTATATTACTGTATTTTCTTTTTACTTTTGTTCCGTCTTAAAAATGTTTTTAGTGTTTCTCCATAATACTCTCTGGATTTTTGTATTTGCTTTCTTGTGTCTTCGACTAGTAAATATCACAACAACAATTTGCTAAGCAGAAGCAACTTTTGATCTCAAATCAAGATTAACAAAGGCAAAAAATCAACAAAACTGTGAACTCAAAATTTTTTTCAATCGATTTTTGACCCATGTGAAGACATGCTATACTAATACCTACAACATGACAAAATTAATTTGGCCGGTTTACCAATATTAGTCTTGAAAACCATACACTCTAAGAGCAAATTTTTGAAATGGAATATTTAACTTTAGGATTAGAATAATTTATCAGAACAGTCATATACGAACCGAATCGATATGATGGAAAAAATGATTTTTTTTTTCAAAAAACCCAAAAGCCGGAAATTCCCAATTTTCCAACCATAAAAAACTCAAAATAACCTATCAACCCAAAAACCCAATGCCCACCAACCCTGGAATTACCCGGAATCTTTTTTTAAAGTGAGAAAATACCGAAACATTTTTCAGTATTTCCCACTTTAAAACGCATAAAATTGAATTTTCGGAGTCGGATAGGAAACTATAACCTAATCATAAGGGCCGTCGTCGGGCTCCAGCAGGTTTGGCGGGCATTGGGTTATTGGGTTGGTGGGTTTTTTAGGGTTGGAAAATTTGAGATTTCTGGGTTTTTTGGTTTTTTAAGAAAAAAATTCATTTTTCTCCATTTTGTTCTCAGGAATACAAGTTTCTTCCTGATTTAGCAATCAAATTGAAAGTTTTAACTTTAGTAACTGCAATGCTGTCCTTTCTGACACTGACATGACAACAGAGTTGAGATGAGATCACACAAACAATCACACAAACAATACAAATGCTATCGTAAATTTTCAATTCAGGAGACTTTTTAGCTCTATTCGATACGGTTTCTATGACTGTTCCGTTGAGTTGACTTACTCTAATCGAAAAGCTCGGAATTTTTTTACAAGTCGGTTCCCTTCCAAATTATGGTCCAAACTGGTATTTTTGGACTCCTCAAGATGTCAGCTATCCGGATCAGTTCGAAAATCCAGGCGCTCATGGCATTCAGGAACTCATTTGCATAAAATGTGCACCAGGCTTTTTTTGGTTTGGAAACCAGGAGCCAAATGACTCCTAGGCCTAAATTTTTAGGGTCCAAATTAAAATTTTCGGAGCCAAAAATTTTTAATTGAAGAATATTGAAAAACGTGCTTGTAACACACAGTAGAACGTACTATATAATTAAATTATGTAGATATTCAATCAGTTGATACGAGTTTTAAAAAATCACTGTTCAATTCAAAATTTGATTTCCACCCAGCGTTTTCAGTTACAGGCATCTTTTTTTTGCACATTGTGCACACATCTCACATAGTCCTTGTCACTACAGAAAAATCCTAACTACTTCAAGAATCGAACCAGGTCCACCAGCCTATGGACTTGATGCGTTTACCACTACACAATTTCATCAGAAAGTATAAACACTATGTTACTTTAAGACTCTTGATATTACTTTAACTAACAACTTCATTTGGAAGAGCCTCAACAGCGCTGCGCCCTTGGGGCGCAGCTGCTGTACCCTAAGCCTAAGCCTGAGGAAAATTTTGAAAGAATGAATGTCTACTCATTAGTCACAGAAATCTATGCTCAAAATTAACAAGCAGCTCATATACAATAATTAGCCTGAAGGCCGGGAACCAACTTGTAAAATTTAGCCAAAAGCTCAAGATATACATATTCTATAAATTTAACTTATGTTTGAATTGCCTTTTGGCTGAAGTTGATTTGATTCGGTAGTTTATCTGAATATTAAGCAGATTGCTCATGAGTCATGAGCACTCATGAGCAGTTCTAGTGAGCAACACACATCATTACTTGTGACTGCTAAAGTTTTTGTTATACCTACTCCTCACAGCCATCAGCATTTCGTGAGCTGACTTGAGATTTTGAGGGAGACAGTGGACTCACTGTATAAAGAGGCAGCTGACGGCTTTTGGAGTCCGAAAATGGGCTGAAAATGGACCGCCAGGTTGAACGGCTGTAAGCATAATGCTTGGTTATGCAGCGCCGGGCGCTGAATAAAAAAAATAATGAAATACTGTTATAGAGAGCCGGGCGCACTGTTTTTTCCACATTTGCACTATAATGTGGGAAAAAATCTGGCATATGGAAAAAATTTTTGAGGTCTTTCCACAAATGTGGAAGAAATATTTGGGCTTTTCATATTGAAAAGATGCATTTTAGGAGGACCAAATCTCAAAATTTCTCGGCGCTTCGCGCCGGTTATAGCTCTAATAATCATCATTATTTATTAAGTAGCTCAGGCGCGGCTTTTATCATGTCTACCTTCACTTACCATTTAATCTTTAATAGTTTTCATCATCTTAAACGTATTATCTCATCTTTTAATTGGTAATCTTCAATATTTTATAGGGATGGGCCGGATCGACTTTTTTGGCGACAACGGATCCGGATCTTGAAAAATTTGGTTCGGCGGATCCGGATCCAAAAAAATTTGGTTCAGCGGATCCGGATCTTGAGGAACAGATCCGAGCGGATCCGGATCTTTCAGTAAGTATATGTACTATGTCTAATTTGTCTAAAATTGGGTTGTATGAATTTATATTCATTGGTGTCAATAGATTAATAGATTATTAATGATTGAGGTGTTCGTTTATTGAGATATTTGACATGTACTAATTACTAATTAGTAATTTTTATTCATTAAATTATATTCATGCTTAGATTAATATTGGTTACATCAGAAAGGAAATAAATAGAAATGGAAAATTTTTTCAGAAATTATGGATTCAAGTTCTTCTTTAACTAGCAGAGTGTGGGACTACTTCACAGTGTCTATAGATGATGAAGAAAAGGCAAAGGGCAATAAATGCAGAATACAGTTTTCCAGAAAAGATTGTGCTACTGAATGTCAGAGAAAATATTTGGAGAGGAAACATATGGCAATATATGAGTATAAGCAGTTTGCGGCTAAATAAAAAAAAAGATAATGAAAATAGAAGTAATTGTGGAACAAATTGCTGCTGGTATAGAAATGTTAAAGAATTAATTTTTGTGTTTTCTTTGAAGATAGCCAAAAAAATGAACCTTAGCAACTCAAAAACCAAATTAGAGCATGAACTTAAATCTCAAACGTCTCTGGAATTGCTTCATGCAGAAAGTAAACTTAAATTAGCACCAGCGAAAAGTGTCCCCTATGAACAGCTATTCAGTGTGCTGGTCAAATTTATGATCTTACCAAAAATCGTTTGAAGGGTGATACTGTTGAAAAATTACTGTTTCTCAAGTATAATTTTGCTACCATTGCAGTGTTTTTTTTTGTACAAGCCCATTTGTACCTGTACAAAGATCAGCCAAAAAGTCTTTGTATGAAGAAAATTTTTTTTTATACAGTGAAAAAACCATGATCTAGCACATAGTTTTTTTTTAGCATTTTACAAGCCATGGCTTGTTGGACTGACAAAATGGCTTGTAGAATTTTAGTCCAACAAGCCAAAATGGCTTGTCATAATGTTCTGAAACATGTGTTTGATCACATCGGATACAGAAAAGATGCATTTTGGTGCATTTTAGAAGGTCATAATCTCAAAATTTTCCGGCGCTTCGCGCCGGTTATAACTTAACAAAACATTATTATTTATTTCCTAGCTCAGGCGCCGCTTCTAACATGTCTACCTTCACTTATCATTTAATTTTTAATAGTTTTAATCATTTTAAACGTATTATCTCATGTTTTAATTGGTAATCTTCAATATTTCATCTTGATATTTAATAAAGATTCACATTTTTTGAAAAAGATCAATACATCAAGTCTGTAAACTTTTTGAAGCGATTATTGCTTTCTTAACGTAAACTCAATCCAAAAGCTTCAGGGAAGTAGTTTTCGGAAATTTCTACTCTTCTTACTCATATCTTTTCGGCCAAGTTCATGAGAGTTTGTGGATAAATTAATGGTTTTAAAATTTTTCAAATATAAAATTCTAGAAATTACGACTTTTAAACACAAAATTCAAATTTAATTCTTCAAATAAGTGTTTGGAAAATTGATTTTCCAGCATCGTAGAATGTCGATACCCAAAAACTTTTCTCCTGTGTTTCACGCAGGAAAGATTACTAGCTTTTCTGGGCTCTCACTTGTCATCATAAAAGACTTGACTGTCGATTTCTCATGTAATTCAAAGTCATTGTTTCCTGAATTTTGATGAATTAACGGCTCTAACATGTTATTGAATAAATGTTGAATGACATCCCTTTTTTGATCGATTGCTGTGATGCTCAATATATACATTTCTTTGAAAAATAACCTAGCATTGGAATTTATTCACGTATACTGATATTATGAAATTGGCTTGTAAAAATTTGAAATGGCTTGTAAAATTTTAGGTCAACAAGCCACTTGGCTTGTGACTCGTAGGTCAAAAAAAACCCTGATCTAGCACTCGAGTTCTCGTCCTTCATAATCATCTTACAAATTAAGAAAATATACTCGTAACTTTCATAAATCTGAAAAACTTCGAGTTAAACCTAAAATTTATGAAAATTAGTTCCATGATGCTTCTCAATTCAAATTCGGCTTCATGTTTGAAATTACAGTTGCAAAAAAGTTGGAAAAATAGATTTTGATGTTCTGAAATGGACCGAAATTCGCCTTTTCCATACAGGAGGACCACCAACATTTTTTCCTTTACTGGAAATTTTTCTCCAGAAAGCACGATTTGTAGAAAAATAGTATTGCAAAGAAGTATAAAATCCGGCGCGTAGCACCGGAAAATTTTATGTGTTTTCTAATACTGTAAAATTTTATGTGAATAATAATGAATAAAGATCCGATTATGACCGGATCTTAATCATTGACAACAGCGGATCCGGATCCCGATCTTGAAAAATTCGATTCAGCGGATCCGGATCCAAAAAAATCTGGTTTAGCGGATCCGGATCGGATCCGGATCCTAAAATTTAGGCGGATATCCGCGGATCCGGATACGGATCCGGATACCCGGCCCATCCCTAATATTTTATCATATTATTTAATGAAGATTCGCATTTTTTCCTTTTGAGAAAGATCAATACGTCAAGTCTCCATGCTTTTTGATGTGATTATTTCTTTGCTAACGTAAAATCAATTCAAAAGCTTCATGGAAATATCTTTCGGAAATTTCTACTCTTCTTACTCATACCTTTTCGGCCAAGTTCATGAGAGTTTGCGAATAAATTACTGGTTTTAGAATTTTTCAAATATAAATTCTAGAAATTACGACTTTTAAACACAAAACTCGAATCTGATTCTTGAAATAAATGTTCGGAAAATTGATTTTCCAGCATCCCAGAATGTCAATATACCCAAAAAAATTTCCGGCGCTTGGCGCCGGAAAGATTACCATCTTTTTTGGGCTTTCACTTGTCATCATAGAGGACCTCACTATCGATTTCTCGTGTAATTCAAGTCAATTATGCGCTTGGATAGTTTGCTAGAAAATTTGTTCAACAATGCTTGTAGATTAGGCTTTAAAGTCGAACATTTCAATTTTTTCTTCAATTTTAATGAATTAACTTCTCTAAAAACACCGGAACGCTTGAAAAAGCTCAAAAACAGTGCGATAAAGCGTCTGCAGGAATTTTTATGCGAAAAAACAAGGATTTTAAGACGAAAAAATTTTTTTTCCACATGTGGAAAAAAAATTTGGCCCCTTTCCACATTTGTGGAAAGAAGTTCGTGGAAAAAAAACAGTGGCCGGGCGCTGCATAGCCTCTGCACCGTTTTTTTCCTCAAATGGCGTGTTTTGAGGAAAAAAATTTCGAAATGAGGAAAAAAATTTTGGGTATGGTTCTCATTGAGGAAAAAATTTTAGGGAATTCAAAACCGAAAAGATGCGTTTTGTTGGACTCAAAAGGGTCAAAACCTCAAAATTTTCCGGCGCTTAGCGCCGGTCATGGGTATAATCATGAATATTTTCTATCAGGCGCGGCCGTTAGCATATCTACTTCGACTCACTAATTAATGCTCAACAGTTTCCATCAATCAAGTTAGCTCGTTTCATTTTCTAATCGTTAACAGTCCATTATGTCGCCCAAAATTGAGATTTTTCATCAATTCTCCCAATTTTTCCTCTCGATGCTTGGAATTTTTTAAACGATTGCAAGCATACCTGTTGGGGGGGGTTGGGGGGGACCCCCCCCCCAACTTGGCCAACCCTGTACCCACAATCATTCCCCCCCCCCCCCCCAGTTTGGAAAACATTAAAAAAATTTTCAAAAAAGTGTATGTTTTTTGGCCTTTTTTGGGAAAAATTTCGACTTTTTCCTACCCCCCCCCCCCAACTGGTCGGAGGTCTTACAGGTATGATTGCAGGCTGGACTTTTGCGTTTATTCAAGATGGAAATTGAAGACATCATTCTAGACTGCGATTTTAGAACTTCTATTCATGAATATCAATTGGAGAGATTTATTTTCTAGCGTTTTAGAATGTAAAAATACGAAAATTTTTCCCGCGCTTCGCGCCGGAATGGGGAATAGATTACAGTTCATCAGTTTGATTTTAATTTATTTCTCAACGTTGTGAAGGTTCATTTTCTAGCGTTCTAGAAAGTGAAAATTAAAAAAAAATTTCGGCGCTCTACGCCCGACCAAGAGCTAAATAAAATTAGATGATTCTAATCGGAACCACCGAAGTGTCAATAGAGCGGATAAATTCCTCAGAACTCTATCGTTAACATGCTTCACCTGCTCCCGTAGAACACCAATATATTCTTCATGAGCTCATTTTTAACAAACATAACCAGAATTTTCTCAATTTTTTCCTCATTTTTGCAGGTTTCTGACTCCAAATACAACAAAATGCTTGGGTATGCTCCTAAAATGCAAAAAAAAGCATCCGTAGCCACATTATAAGCGTTTTTAAAAATGAGGAAATTTTTTGGAAAATGAGGAAAAAAATTTTGGGTCCGGTTCAGCGTTTTTTTTTTTTGTGCACGGACATTTGTGCCAATTGGCACAAGAGGCCAAAAAAATTTGTGCCAATGGCACAAAAAATTTTTTTAAACTACAAACATAACTGAAAACTGCAGAAAAGTTTGATAAAAAGTTAACGTTTGACGCATTAATTTTTTGTAAAAATCGTGCCCAAATCTATTTTTCAGCTCACCATGATGTCAGTGAGATAAGAAAAAACTGTGCAACAAAATAGTTCACGAAAATCCTAAAAGAAATAGAATGCTGATAAAATTTAAATAGCTCTAGAATTGTTCAGGAAGTTCAAATTGATTCAATTTTCGACTACGAATATCTGTGTTATTTAACAACAATGTAAAGACTAGACAAAATGAAGTCGAAAATCGTGTAAATTTTCGATCCAAACATTGTACCATTATCAACGATATCGATTTTTCTGTTTGAATCAATCAAACACAAAAAGTAAGAATTTCAGTTTAAAATCCGAATCTGACTGAATGAACAGGAAATATTCAGAATTTCTTTTTACTCACCAGTCTTGACAGCCGATAAAGTTTGCTGTAACGATAAGTACCAATACACTGTTCGAAGAGAAATAGTTCGCGTTCAGGCCAAATCTACGAATAGGAATTATTATATTCATTGACTCGGCGCGAAGCGCCGAAAAATTTTGGCATTTTCAGCCCCTAAAACGTCTAAAAATCAAGGAAACTTTATGTTTGACCAGCCAAAAATTTTGTGCCAATTGGCACAAACGCTCAAAATTTTTTGTGCCATTCCAAATTTTTGTGTGCCAAAAACCATGTTTTGGCACAAAAAAAAACACTGGTCCGGTTCTCATGTGGAAAAAATCTTCGGGGAAAAAAAACGGTGAGCCCCTGTCGCCTACTATTACTAAGCATTAGCGACGAAGCGTGTAGCTCGCTTTTGATTAACCGAAATTGTCGCCCTTTTGTTGATTGGTCAAAATTTTCGAGATGTCGAAATAAGGTGTTCCTGCAGCTGGTGCACACCACCCTATAACGTTATGAGTATTCATACAGTATATCCGTCAAATCATCGACTTTTCAAACAGAATGAGCAACTTGCTTTATAAAGACCATAACAGCCACAAGGAGCTGAAAACGCGACAAGGACACCACCGTGGGAGGCTTGGGCACGAACACACGACCCGCGGGAGGTCAAGGGGTAAGGCGACGCACAATTTCTTACCAATTGCGCTGTTTCTTGGAATCTTTTCAACAATTTGATTAAAATATTGACTACTAAAATAAGCGTTAAGTGCGGCACTTTGTGACGGGCCAGGCCACATGCCCCGCGGGAGGTCAAGGGGTAAGGGGCCGCACAATTTCTTGCAAATTGCGCTGTCTATTGGAATGTGTTCAACAATTTGATTATAATATTTACTACTTAAATGAGCATTAACTGCGACACATTGTGAGGAGCCAGGCCACATTCCTCACGGGAGTTCAAGGGGTATGACGCTGCACATATTCCTGCAAAATTTTTATTTTTTATATTTTTTCTTATAATTTTTTTTGGTTTTTTATATTTGTTTTTTCTTCTTATTTTTTCGTGTTTTTTAGTTAATTTTTTAGTTATCGTATTTTTTGTTTTTTTCGGATTTATGTGTTTCCTTCCAAATTCTCCCGTTCTTTTGCCAGCTATCTGTTTTTACTCTTTTTTTCTTTTTCTTCCCATTTTTTTTGTTTTTTTCTTTATTTGTGTTTTATTTTTTCAACTGTTTTCGTTTTTTTAATAAAAAATTATAGTTTATGCTGTTATTTTTGTTTTTTTGTGCTTCACTTGCTTTCTGTTTTTTTTGTTTTACTTGCTTTCTGATTTTTATTTGT
The DNA here is from genome assembly GCA_963922205.1 of Romanomermis culicivorax. Taxonomy (NCBI): domain Eukaryota; kingdom Metazoa; phylum Nematoda; class Enoplea; order Mermithida; family Mermithidae; genus Romanomermis; species Romanomermis culicivorax. Next base: position 10,310 of record CAWUHX010000153.1, on the reverse strand, counting down.
CATGTTTTTTTCTAGAAAAAATTGCCGATTTTATTTTTTGTTCTTTTTGTTTGCTTTTCTTCCGTTTTTCTAGTTTGTTGTTTTTTGTTGCCTTCTATCATGTTTTGTGTGAAAATTATAGTTTATGATCATTTTTTGTTTCTTTTGTTTTTATTTTTTCAAAGTGTTTCCGTTTTTTCAATAAAAAATATTAGTTTATGCTGACATTTTTGTTGTGTTACCTGCTTTTTGCCTTTTTTTAATTTCTTCTTATTTATTCTTTTTTGTGTTTTTTTGTTCTTTTGTCAAGTTTTTTAGTGTTTTGGCTTGAAAATTATAGTTTTGTAACGTACATGCTAAGGCAGTACTGTAAATATATATTGTACACTATGTGATATTCGTTTGATAAATATAAATCCATTTCTTAATATATCCTCAGTAGTAAGGCCGGCCCATATAGGTCGTATGGTTAAGGATACCCCTATCTTTTGTGTACGACCTATAATTTGTCATTTTTGGCCGATTTATAGGTCATACGGTAAAGCATACAGGTTCTAGAGTTACCGTAATAGTGGAATTACGGTAATTTTCGATTATGGTAATAGTGGAATTAGGGTAATAGGTGTGTTACTGTATGTGGAAAAGGAAAATAGATGATGAATGGAAAATGGAAAAAGGAAAACTAAAATGAACAAAAAATGGAAAAGAAATAAAAAGAGATTGTGTATAAAAACGGCTCCCCCCGTGGGCAGAGGAAGCCTTTCAAAAATTTGCGCCCCTGGACCCCCTTTGACAAAAGGGCGCCACCTGCAGACGTAAATATGTTCGGAGGTCCCGTTCCTGAATGATCATTCAAGTCAATAAATGTCAGAATGGTCAAACTGGTCAGTAATGGTCTGTTTTATGAGTAAAATCTCCAGAGAGTCTATATGCAATGAAACATTATTCTCACTGGTGCATGCATATAAAGTTTGATTGTCAGCCAAAAATGACCGAGAAGGTCTTTTATAAAAATGACGGGAACGAGCTGGCCATAGAAAGCATGTAGACCAAGAAGGTCTTTTATAGAAAAATGACTGGAACGAGCTGGTCATAAAAAACGTGTAGAAAATTTTGGAGAGTTCAAAAATCTTTATGTATCAAAGGGAAAATTTTTTAAATTGCTGTATCATTTCTAGTTTATTGTAAAACTTTTGAAGCAATGTATTATTTTTGTTTATTGCAAAAACTACTGTAGTCCAAATACAAAAATAATAATGATAACGTGAACAAAAAATGGAAAAACAAAAAAGAAAGCATTCATAAAAATGACTCCCTCCACCCATGGAGAAAGTCTTTCAAAAAAAGTGCCCTCAGGCTCCAATATAAGAGGTGCGCCATCTGCAGGTTAACAGATTAGCTGGAAGCCCTGCATACTGAACAATCGTCCAAATTAGAATGGTCTTTTGGATCAGAATGCTCAATTCCACATATAAAAACTCTAAGAGTCTATAAAACTTGAAACATTATTCCTACTGGTTTATACTTATAAGGTCGTAAAATGACCAAGGTCTTTTATAGAAAAATGACCCAAATGAGAGGGACATAAAATGCATGTAGAAAATTAAGCACTTGAGATGCAAAAATATTCTAGATGTAGAAAACATAACTGATACTACAAAAATATTTGAAGAAAAAGAAAAGAAAGGAAGAAAGAAAAAGAAAACACAAGAGGTATATACACAAAATTGTACCAGGAGGTTAAAGGTCTACTAAATCATCAAGGGTAGACATACATGAACACTACTCTGTGTATAGAAATTGATACATTATATATTGCATAACGATTTATACAGGTAGATACGATTTTGTATACAGAGTGTTTTTCCAGAGCAAACATAGAAAGGTTAAACAGCTGAAGCCATTTAGATCGTAAAACCAATTAGAAATGCTAGAAAAGGTCGAAGGTTCTATAAAACACTGTAGCAAGAGATGCTTTACCAAAATAATTAAGGTGGTGATTATTGTTATATTGATAGTTTTCTAGAATAACCTAGAGCATAGAACCTTCAAAGAAAAACTGAAAAGATTCAACCAAAAAAGAAGAAAAAACCAGAAAAGGTTTAATGAGGGTAAAGACATATAAATAGAAAAAATGGAAGAAGAAGAATCATTCTTATTTTTGTACCTATGCGACACCAAAGACAATATCCATGGAGGTCATATTCATTACGTTCATTTCGGCATTAAGAGCCACCTATGAGGCTTACGGTATGGTGATCTTACAAATATTTTGATTTTAAAAATTAATACGGATACTATTTAAAATATTGAAAATATTATTATCAATTTAGAGCCATTTTTAACGACGACCAACATTGACGCATGGGCGTCAGTCTTTTGGGAGGAGGCGTCGGCGGAGTTCAAGACCTGGTGGAAAAGCCTGCAGGGGGTTGAATATCCCGCTGTTATTTTAATTTCGTTTAATCCAAATTTTCAAAGTTGAAGGGGCTCTGATAATAATCACCCCTAGCAGCCCCACCATCAACAAGGGCCACAACAAGAGGACGAGGTAAAGGACCTGTGAACAATGAGTTTAAAGGAGCTGAGCAATGACTAGTTGTTATTTATAGACTTGTAACATGACATCAATGAAAAGGGTATTTTGCAGCTGTATTTTGTAACATGGATTCAATAGCTAGATTGATATTATTCACAACTTCAATTTTTTTAATAAATAAAGACATGCTTTTAGCCTCGATCTTATAAGCTTCGTTGTCAGTAGATATAAATTTTTGCAAGCAAAAATCATCTCTATGTCTGTATAAATCAATTTTCAAAGTACATTGATACAATAGAAAACGTTCTTGCATAAATAGTTCGGCATGTATTGGGGCCATTAATTCAACAACTGCACTGTTTTTGAACATTTGAAATCTTTCCGAAGCACCCTTGTTTTTCTTTATATCAGGAACATAGCCATTTTCAAAAGCATAACCAGCAGCTGCAACATGTGTCGACTTAGCATTACGACCATAGTTCAATTCCATTTCCAAATAAGATCTGTAAGCATATCTATCCCCACTAAAATGTTAAAATCTTAAAATTAAAAAACGTGAACATACATTTAATTATAAAACTCACCTGTCAGTCATTAATTTTCCATTTAAGTACATTTTGATCTGTTTAAAAATTGTTTTGCCAATCAATTTAATTGGCGCCACAACGTTACCATTGAGATTGTTGTTGGCATCCGATGTTCAAGTGCAAGCAGTACCATTAGCTTTCGTAATTTGAATAGTAAAATATATAAAATTTTTTGATGAATCCAGCATATGCGAATCAGGTGAAATAACAAATTCATAGGGTCATTCATTAGTACAAGGATTCTGGAGCTGAATTTCAGACCAAAAACTTCTACAAATAGCAACTTGTGTTGGAGGTACGATAAATAAATCTAATCCCATTTCACTAGTAGGAGACGATGCAGCATCAATAAATTTACTCATTTTGAATAGATATCCTTGAAACCGACTGCTCTACGTGGAGTCTTTCTTAAGAATGAGGAACATCATTTCAGATGTTTACGTTTATGTTGTTTTTGATGCAGATGATGATGATGTTGACGACCATCATTCAACTTTTTATTGCTTCTTATATGTATTGTAGAATTTATATGTTTACGCTTCCCTAGACCTTTTTCCTTTATGAATGCGTTCACCCCTATCATGTAATAAGTTGCCAGCTACATTTCGCCCATGCTCAGCAACACTTTCTTTAAAAGAACGACTCTCTACCACATCGCCTGCAATTTTGGAACCTACAGCAAGTGCATGCTTTCCTGCAGATTTTAACAAAGGCATAGCTAGGCGCTACAAACGCTTGAAAAAATTACCAACTCCAGCTTCCTGATGTCTATAATAATTTGGGTATGCTGCTCGGAAACCTTCTAAGGTATCACCTAACTGAAATGGATTATCTTGAATGCTGCATTGATAAATATTGATCCAGTAATCAACAGTTTCAGGGATAAATACAGTATGCATATTTTGCTTTGAAAATCAAAAGGTACAACTAAATGAATGAATTAATTAATTAATTAAGAGCGTTTGCGAAAATTCAACCTGATGACAACGTGTCCAAATGCAAATGAATGAATGAATAAATACAATATTGATACTATCATTATAGGAATACAGGAGTACCTAGCTGGAAATGTAATTTAACTATAACATTCCCAAACTGAGAGGGTATAACCTCATTCATACTGTTTTTTATATTCATTTGGAGTACCATAATTCCTTTTAATTGGATGGGTATATAGTGAGGTGTTTCATATAATCAACTCACATTATCTTTGTATTTTCCCTGAACATTTACTATACCTAAAAGCGGTGCCAAAGTATTTCCAACAATCTGATTTTCAATAATATTACAGTAAACACAAAAACTTTATAAATCCTTCAAATTTGGTGGTTGAATTCCTAACATGTATAAATGATTAGTTCCAGGCTCGGTAAGAAAAACAGCTTTGGATGGTGGAATATGCATGTTAGAATTTTTTGGGGGTTTCTCTCCAACAGTATATAAGTTAATATTCACAGCTCTATTTAAAAAATCATCAGCAGTAGCATAGGCAGCAGTATTGGTAGTGCTAAATCGGAGAAGTTCCATTAACCATTTGCTTATATTGATTTTACGCAAGATTGTACCACTTTTCATTTTCAAATTAACTAATCCTCTACCTTGTTCATTGTATGAAAACATGATTTCAATGTTAGTTACAGCAATAGCTGCTCCAATTTTTGCATTCAACTCATCAATTAATTCAGACATGGTAAAGTAATGTTTTTCAAAAACTATCACATTAATTTTTTTAACCTTATCTCCAACACCATCCGTAATTAATGTTATTACATTATCTCCATTGGTAATTGTAGCCCACTATAGGGATATAATATTTCACTTAGCCCTACCTCTCAGTTTCCATCTAGTTTTAAACAGTAAGGTAGATGGGCTGACAAATCTGAGGGCTTGGTTTCATTTTCGTTATTACTAGGTAATGTGATATAAAATTGATCTTCAAAGGTTGTCATTATTTATAATGTTGTTTGTTGTTGTAGGTACGGTCTTCAATGAATTAGATGACTGTAATACTCCCAGTACTGGACTGGGTAATAAATATCCTATACAAGTGCACAAAAGGCCAACCCACAATTGTGTATTATTATTATTGTAGAGAGATAAATTTATTATAGCTGTAATGACTACAAAGTATATTAGTATGACCTGACTGAAGAAAACCACTTTGTTTTGATGTTTCTTATTTGTGTATCTTACTGTAGCATTCTTGTTATAATAGTTTATAAAAGCAGGAATATTTGGTGGTAAGCCATAGGAATCAAAATAAAATACAGAGTTATCATTATCAAAATACATAGCTATCCAATGACTTCCTTATTTTGAAAAGATGTATCGGTGTTTGCAATCAAAGCCACAGGTCCTTTAACTATCTTCGGCAGAGTATCGCAAGCAAAAACTCCTAAAAAAATTCCTGATAATAGTGCATCTTGTTGAACATAATATGCCAATTCAAAGTTGTTCATCCTAATCGTCCTCGTCATCATTTTGCATATCCTTTTCTAAAATCCAACTGTTGAATTTTTCAGGATAACCCTACCACTTCACAAGTACTCTATTCTGACCATCTGGTAAACGTTTAGTTTTCAAAACCTTTTCAATTTTGTAGTCTTTGATATTATGATTAAAATCAATTTTCTGTAGCTCTTTTTCATAAAAACGTCCACCTATATCTTCGCCTTTCAAATCTTGAATTCTATAAAGTATATGGTTTCTAGTCTTCACAATATGTTTTACTCTGAAAACTTCTTCACTCTATTGAGGTAAATAACCTTTGTCAAATGCACCTCTAGGTTTACTAATTCGCACGTAATCTCCTATATTGATCTTAGACTTTATAGTGTATAATCTTCCAGAGTAGAGTCTTTGCCATATAATTTTTCCATTAGAATAATCCAGATTAATAGGTTTTTCCTTAATTGATCTATGAATAGAGTGATTATAGTTGGAAACAACTGAGGGTAAAATATTGATCCATTTATTAGTGGTAAACTCTGTAAAACATTTAAATAATTTAGTTTTTAAAGTTCTATTAAACTGTTCCACTATTGAACATTTAATGTCTTCATTTTGAGAAGTAAAAAAATGTATATCATTAGCTTTCGATAACTTTTGGAAATCTTTGTTGACAAATTCTTTTCCTTTATGGCTGTGCACTCTCCAAGGGATTCGACCTCTTTTCAAAATATTTTGAAAAGCATCACATACATTCTTTGCATGTTTTGATTTCAATGGTTCAACCCATGCGTATTTGCTTAATACATCTATACATGTAAACATAAATTTGTATCCATCGTTGAAATCTGCTAAAGAAGACATATCTGCCAAATCAATTTCCCATTGTTGATCCATAGCTGTAACATAAATACGGTTATGTGAAAATTTTTTGTTGACTTGTTTATGTAAGGCATAACTATCTTGTTTTGAAAGCCAATCTCTAACATTTTTACCTGTAATTGTTTTACAGTGTTTTCTTGCTTCAACATATAATGTTTCAATACTAGAAAAAGCTGTAGGATTTCCCTGTAAATTTTTGTATAATTTCGAAAGTAAGGTCTTCATCACTCTAGTACAAAGGAGTATACCGCTTAAGTGCTCTAAATTTTTGCCGTGTTTTCTTTTCTGTTGAGTTTCCTTTATTAAAGAATAAATTGTCCTTGATATCTTCTTCTGCACTACTTGAAAATTAATCAATACCTTTCACGAGTGGTTTATTCAACTGCTTGACACTACTAACTGCCTGATCATCTGATTCTTCAGAAGGTGATTGGTAGGAGAGTTTCTGAGGTATAGTGAATAACATTTTACATAAAGTAAAATGTTATTCACTTTACCTCGGAAACTATGTCAACTTGCTTAGCTATACCTGTCTTTTCATTTTCACTCGTCAAAGAAGAAGAAGCCAAAGAAGCCTGAGAGTTATTCAACTTATTCGGAACCTCATGAGGTATAAGAGCAAATTTACTAGCAAATTTCAATCTATAATAATTTCTCTGTAACAAAACTTGCTAATGTATATAATAAAGGGGGTAGTACTAGAGGTAAAGATGCTCCACCACTTTGAACAATTCTTACAAATTTATTACGTAAATCTTTTTTCTTGTTTTTTTGTATCTTGTAGCTAAACCTCAGAGCAATAATTTATGTTTGGCCAATTTCTTTTTTAAGTTTGAATTAATAGGAATATTACCGTTCAAAATGTTCAAACAAATTTCACATATACAACAGATCAAATTGGGGGAAGAATGTTGAAGAAAAGCATGTCTTTGAACACCATTTGAATTATTCAACACATTGAGCTCGTGAATATATTTCTTTAATGTAGAAGCCATACAAAACAGACCCTACAGTACAGAAAAATTTTACAATAATGACCAAATGATGAATAAACATTGAAATATTTAATGTATTACATTAAGATAGTAATGAAGCTTCATTTTGTATGATGATATTCAACTCTTCACATCTAGAAGAAGCACACAAGTTATTCATATTCATAAAAAATAGTTTATGAGCTGTATCTAGTTTTAAAAAAAGATCTTCTACAAAAATAGCACGAGTTTTGATCATATCCAATTCCGTCAGTAATAATCTAGCAAAACATCAAAATTGTGTAACTTTTTTACATCCCAAGGGTGAACCAACTTCACAACGTAAATGGTTGCATGCCTAAGATATGTCTTTGTAAAAAATCTTGGCTTCGGGTGAGAAACGAGTCCAAAACAAATCAGCTATTTCGCATTTCTGTTTGTTGTTTAGTATTTTACTTTAAATAAAAATACTATAGTTTAATAACTAGTTGAAGAAGAAGAGATATAAAATTTTTACCTTTTACTTTATTTTGCACCATTCTGACAAAAACTTCAAATGCAGCTGACATCGTAATAGTCACAAAACAAATGAATTATAGAAAAACGACCAACCTCTTCAAAATTCTCGACTAGACTGATGAAGGGTATAATATTTTGTTCTGATTATGTAATAAATCTATCGTATCAAAATATCGTAATCTACTTTCATTGATGTACAAGTTTTGAAATTTACTGGTTTGACTACAACAAGAAAATACCACAGGATTGAAAATATATATTTTGAAACGCGCTCGTAATTGCATAAATTGTCCGTCATTCTGAGGACAATGTAAAATTTTTTTTACATAACGTAGTAAGGGTGTTATATGTAATTTATAATTTTCCCATAATAATAATTTCCGATCTGTAACATTTTTTGTGTTTGGTATTGTAAAATCTGTAACATTTTCAGTTTCTTCATTTTCATAAAATTGAAAAGGGTATTGTACACATACAATAAAAACAGCTATAAAAAGAATCACGGTGAGAGTATTAAAAAAAATGTATTTACTGTATATCATATCACTAAAATAATAGGATCGGACTAACTTGTATAAAGTTTTTTTGTAAAAATGATGAATCATTTAGGTGTATACAAAATCATGTGATCATTGTCGGGAAATATATTAGATCTAAGTCAATATTTTTCAGGACATGTCTGTGTAAGATCTATTAATAAATAACTGTATGGTTTACTATTACCATCCTCATACGCCTCTAGGAAATAATTTGAAGTAGTTGGAAAAATCTGTCGAGCCAGTGTGCGGACTTGTAATCTATCGCTTGGGTTTTTTAGAAGAATTAAATATTGAGTGTTTATCCTACTCGTACGCATTCCATCAAAAAAGGCATTCTGAACTATATGTATAATTGATATATTCCAGTGATGGGATCCTTAAGTAAAAAGTTGATCATTCTTCACCTCTTGCATCATATCATCCATAATTAATAATTTAGGTGTATCTTTACTTTTCTGAAGTTCATCCAAGTCAGGTGAACCTTGAATAAATTCTACATAAGAACATTTTTGAACTAATCCATCGAAAGCTATTTGCCATTCCGAATAACACCAATAAATTTTTATAGGAGCAGGGTGAATCATTTCTTTTGCAGAAATTACAAGTTTTTTACAAATTGTGTTTTTCCTGATTTTGTTGGAGCTGGAACTATACAGTTAAAAGGGTGCTTCCATATATAAAACTTTTCACCATCACCATCATCTGACATCTCTTTCTTTTTTTCACAACAAAAACCAGCCACTTTTTACTTGAACAATTTTTAAAATGATTTTTACTTTAAACAAATTGATATATATAATTATCAAAATTACCATATAATAAAACACAATACAAATGTAAAATATAAAGATAGGTGATTATATAAAATAGAATAACATTACTGTATGCAAAAATATACATGCAAAGGATGTATGTATGTATGAAATTTTATATCAAGCAAACACATTAGCAAACATGTAAGCAAACAAGCAAGCAAGCAAACTATAGTTAATTAAAACATACAAAACTGTAATGAATGTAAGCAAAACTTTTAAAATTTACCGTTAATGAACTGGCTTAGTGTTTGGACAACAACAGCATCATCAAAATCATAATGATAACCTTCATCAATAAAACGAGCTACAGTATCCTTAACAATTTTACGACCAGTACTTGTAAGTGGGATACATCGAAATATGTCAATCATCTGTTTAAAAGCGCGAAGACTGTAATAACCTTGAACTTCACCTATAACATATTCAAAACAGTCAATGATAAGTCCCATCTTTTCATATAAACGATTAACTGTTGGTGTAATTGCGATATTATATATGGAATTAAGAGCTGGACACTGATGATCCTCAACAATTCCTACCTCTTCCGCGCAATAACAATCAAAAATACACCCATTAAAGATGTCTTGTATAGCTAGCTCAGCGCATATAATTATAAATAATTTTTCACCTTTTACTACTTGCTCATCAAAAAACCATGGAATATCTAAACCCGGAACACCTAACTCACAAATACCTTTGGTTTCAGCATCCAGCGAACTGGTATCCGACATTGAATTGTAGTCGGGATCCTTGAAGCAGTCAATGAAGAGCTCGTTAACAAACATTGTTCGAATGCTAACTGCCTTTTGATCTTCACTAGCATTGCTCTGTTCTCCAGCGAATTCTGTAGCATCAATGCCTTCTTCTTCTTCTTTAATGATTTCCTTAGCAACAGCGACTTCTTCTTTAACGATTTTTGTAACATCAACGAATTCTTCTTCAGTGATTTTTGTAGTAGAATCATCTTTTCCAGCTATTTTTTTGGTGAAACAGTGGTGTCCTCATTATCGTTTGTTTTGCATTTTATT